>CAIGRB010134847.1:0-19786 GCA_903798255.1 Fraxinus quadrangulata
GCCCAGATTCCAGAAGAAGTCACTCCACGTTGCTCAAATGAAAAGAGAGAGATTTATTAATTCATCATTTTCCCTGTAAATACATTTTTCATACTGTAATTCTCCTTTAGGAATCCTTTTCAATTAGTTATGTTATAGGAGTGTGTATAAAAGAAAACAATCACTGTACAGATTGAATTGAATTATTTTGAAATGCACTGAAGAGTTGCATCCCTTCGTTGATTCTGTCTGTTTTTCATTTCTCCACTATCTCTTTTTTTGGTAACTTACAGAAATAATGAACTTTGTTTCTTTATTGTTAAATAGGCCAAACTTAATTTCATAGATTTGAAATTTTCCCTAAGAAGTATCTAGTAATATTGAGTCCACTGCATGATGGGCCTGAATTTGGACCGTGGCCTTTTGTTAAGGCAGCATGATCCGATCCGATGAGAGTAGAGAAAGAGAATGTACAAGTAAATTAATGGCAAAGCTGCCGCCGCCGCCGTCTCCAGTTGTGGTCGATTGAAGAAAGCCGCCGAGTGAAACTGTAAAGAAACTAGCATTGCCTTCCATTCGAGGTAGGCAATTTTTTTTTGTGGATTTCCTATTTAGTGCTTTTTATATCTGCTTATTTACCTTTTAAGTGTTAAATCGATCAATTCTAAAGGATGTGCTTTGAGTTTTTAATTTAAATCTCTGCTTTTTGGTTTTTGCAAGTGAAAAAGATTAAGGGGCAGGGTTTTGAATAGTTAGAAACTGCTTTTCACACTAAGAAGCTCCTTTTGGTCATGTTTGAGTAATTTTTTCAAAGTGCTTTGTAAAAGAGGAAGTTGGCATAAGTAACTTCCTAAAAGAAGAAGAAACAAAAGCAGCTCTGCCAAACGTGCCCTCAGTAAGAGTAGTTGGTGGTGTTATTTTTATGATGTTTAATTTGCAGTACCTGGTAATGGGAATAGTTCAGCTATGAAATCTTGGTAGTTGAAGTTACAAAAAAGGGCATCGGCCATTTGCGGATGGCAGATGCACTGACATCCGGAACTTGAGCAAGGGGATGAACTACTTTGCATTGTTGACTCACCTAGTCCAAAAGAAGAAGTTGAGGAGGGACGAAGTTGTTTATTTAAGTTATTTTTTTCAGTATGTATATCTAATTATAGACATCAGTATAGTAACCCTTTATTAGATTCTTGGCGAGGCTCTCCACTGCATAAGGTGTAACAAGTAATTCTTGTACTTCTTGCTATAATATCAATCCTTAATGCACTGAAATCGGGAGCAAGCGGCATCCCCTTGTATGCTTCCTGAAGAGTCATCTTGTATTTATGTTTGCCATGGACAACGGGTTTATGATTTGTTACATGAATTTTTGCTGAATATCAGCCATGAAGAGTCGTTTATGTGTGTGAAGTGAGAGGTCTTGGGGTTTCCTTTTGTTTCTCATGAAAAAAAAAATCACGATGTATATTTTTTGTGTGGAATATTACAATGAGAGTTGGCACGGTAAACAAAGTTGATGGTATTTACATTTTTTCACACGCAGAATTTTATTACAGAGCGACAAGGTCGTCTTGAGTAGTAGTAGAAGCTACAGGTGAAAGCTCTGAATCTTCAACTTCATTGAGTATTGTTAAGACTGTACAGAATCTTGTGAGTTTTTTAATCTCTTACTCTCCGCCCCACCACCGGATAAAAAAGAAAGAAAAAAATAAGCTTATTGGAGCACAGTTTTGCTTGATATGTAAAAACTGATTTTTTTTTTCTTTCCTGTGTTCTAATGGGAGACTCTTAACTTTATTTTATGGAGTAGAATTGAGCATACATCTTCCTAATTTGTCTGCCTTTTTTTTAAACTTTTGACCAGTGGGATTATTCTGAAGATCGAGTGGCTCTAATTGCTTTGGGATTTGCAGCTGTTGTGGCTCTTTGGGCATCAACAAACTTATGACGGTAGTGTCTTTGATTCTTATTAGTAAAACTGCAAAAGAAGTTTATTAGCAAAAATCGGAAGTCTAAAATATGTGGGAAAAAATATATACCGTCACATCCAAAGAATCCAAAAGAGTACATATTATGATAAAGATGTGGGTAATGTGTCCAATTAGCATCTTGTACTCAATCTAGAAGATTAATGCCATTCCTTATGAAAGATGGTGTGCATATTAAGCCCCTATTTTGTGGCCATTTTTCTTGGAAAAACATTGTTTTGAATAGCGAATTTTTGAAAAATGTGTGATTCAAAATTAGGGAAAAAATTTGGGTTTAAGTGTTGAATATTTTATTGTGTGATTGTATGGTTAATAAATATTAGAAAAAAAGATTTTTGAAAAAAATGAAAGACAAACATGGGCTAAAATCTTTCTATTCTTTCCTTGTGCATAGCAACAAGATTAATGGTACAACTAGGTCCTCATGGCAGTTGCTTGTGTTATGATGTTTTTTGCAGCATAATTTTGTACTTGGATTGTGAAATTACTAATTTTACTATTTTTTTTCCCAAACTCATTTTTCGACCAAACATTCTTCCAATAAAATAAGTTTACATGTAAACCCAAAACACAAAATAAGTTTATATGTAAACCCAAAACATTTTTCCTACTTTTTAACCCCACATCTTCCAAAAAAATCATTATTACAAAATCCGTTCTTCCAAAAAATGGGGCTCAAACAAATCCTAAACGAGATCAGAGTGGATGGTGCCATCATTCTCCTTTAGAATTATGTTGCGGGTTCTTTCCCTTTGTTAAAGTGGACCATCTTCTTCCTTTACTGGTGGGCTTCTGTCGATGAAGAAATCCTGCAAGGCTGCAGATGAAGCTAAGAGGGCTCCCACAGTACATAATAAGAATGTTAATACCTAAAATATATATTTTAATGGATGAACCGAATTGTCTTAAAATATTCTTCTAGTGCATCTTGTTTTTCATTTTCTGATAAGTTGGTCAAACTCTATTTTTGTCCACTCGTTATGAAAGACACAATTTTACTTACTTTTTAACCACACACATTCTTTGGACCCAATGTTTATAAGCACCTAAAGACTCAGTCAAGCAAGCATATTTTTCCATTTATGAGAATATTTATAAAATTTCCATGGACTTATTGTGGCAGTTTTCTTTTATTTTCTTTTCATTTTTTTTTCCTTCTATATGTAACAACTGGTTTCTAACTGCTTTATGGCAAAAGTGGGTTCTATCCTTTTTTCCCCTTACTGCTTTTATGTTCTGATGTTGAAACAGGCCGCTGGAAAAATTCCTGTTGTCCCAAGTACACTCGAATTCATCGGGATACTGTTTTCTACTGTAAGTATTGTGGTGCATGATGAGACACTTCGAAGTTTATTCTCCATTTTCGTGTCGTCGTATGATTTGATTTTCCTGGTCGATTACTCACTTGAAATTCTTTTGGTTTCAGTGGTTCACATATCGATATCTCTTATTTAAAGCTGACAGGTAAGAAATTCTTTTAAACAGCCTATTTTACTTCTTGATTCACCGGTTCAGTCACCTTCTATTGTTAGATCAGATATTAGTCGAGAAATGAAATTTTTGAGTGACACCTCATTGAAGCCTTCACAAATATATTTTAGACAAGAGGCTGTGAAAAGACTGGTGATCCAACCACCTATATGGTAAAAGACCCGTTCCTTCTTTCATTCAGAACGAGTCCTCATGAAATCTCTGCAAGAACTAGTTGGACCTTCCACGTAATATTATGATTCAACGTCACATTATCAAAAGTTTAAGCTTTTAGACAAGATTTAAAGAGCATGGCTTTCTTATCAATCATTAATTGCTGATATTTGAAGGTTCATATATGTTTTTCTAACATAGAGGGAAGAATTTTTTCGAGTAATCAACAAGTCCATATCCAATATCTTGGGCCAATAAGCAGCGATCTGGCGTGATCTTGTTATATTCCGTCTAAATGTTTAAACTGTAGCTTGATTGATGCCATTGCAACAATGATTTTACAGCATGAAGTTCATGTTCTCTACCATTGTAATGACGTATTATTGGATTAAAAAGTAAAATATATCCGCCTTTTGCATTGTTATCCCTTTTTCCTGGATTAAACTGGATTGCTAGAACTATTCCTTTGCCAAAAGTTTAACAGACCCTCACACGGGTACGCCGTATGTGACTAAAAAATGAAAAATAAAAATAAAAAATCACCACCCCCTACCTTCTGAGTGTCGGTAAATGTTCTGTAAGTTTTTTTTTTTGTAATCCTAGCATGGTTCGTGCATAATGTGTGTATCGATTTGTGTGTAAAGGCATGTGTACAGGTCTGTATGCTTAAGCCCTTGTTTGAGCCATATTTTGAGAGAAAAAAATACATTTTTAAATAATGATTTTTGAAGAATGTGTGGTTAAAAATTATAAAAAATAAATCGATTTACGTGTAATATTATTTTATTGAAGAATGTATGGTTGAAAATGAGTTTTGAAAAAAATGAAGTTCAAACAACCTCTAAATATGCATTAAATAAATAAATATGTATATGGCAATATGCATTTATGTTTGACTTTTGGTAGGAAAAGTAATTTATTAGTTTAAACGAAACAAACTTATATCTTTTTGAATAGAAGATATCTTTCACATTAAATTTCTCTTGTAATTTAATGAACTTTTAACACTTTTAGTTACACTAGTTTATTGCCCGTGGCAATGTGATTACGGAGGTAATGTTAGCGTTCCAAAAAAATATATTTATCTTCGTTTTTGGTAGCATTTTTTAAGTATTGAAAGCATAATATAGCTTTTTTTGGCATTTAACAGTCAATGATTTGGATGGGATGTACTAAAATTATGCAATAAAAAAATAAAAGCTCAAGCTTCAAGTATATATCATTTTAGAAAGAAAATCAAATAATAAGAATGAAGGAGATATAACATTGAATTTTACAATACAAAAGAAGATCGAAATCCTAGTCCAAACAAAAGATGTGTCGTGATGAAGCTTGAATTTTGAAGGATCTACAAGTTCCATAATGTTATAGTGTTATCACTATGGGAAGCTTTTCTCCATCAATAAGAAATAGAAAATTAGACGTCGATTTAGATTAAGTTGACAAAGGGCAAAGTTGTTCCTGCAACAAGAAAAGCTTCTTGATCAGAGAGCAGCACCACGTGGAGCATCGCGAGTAAAACCAGAGCTAACCTTGCCAATAATGTATTTTCTGGACTATCCTTGTTTCATTTTCCTCTTTCTTCTTTTCTGCTCCACTTCTTTCAGTGTTTGTTTGGCACAGAATTTTTAAGTGATTTTTTTTTTTTTTTTTTGGAGAATGTGTGGTTGAAGCGTGGATAAAAGTCATGGGTCTTGGTTAAGATTATTTTAGAAAAATCTGGGCCAAATAAGCTCTTGATCATTTGTTTTTCCTAGAAGTGTCTCTTTCCCTGGTCGGAAAGGGGAGGGAAGAAGTGTGTTCAAGTTGGGCCTGTTTAGACAAAAACTTGATAGGTACATCGTAATTGTGTTGTATACAGTCGTGTGTTCAAGTTGGGCCTGTTTAGACAAAAACTTTATAGGTACATCGTAATTGTGTTGTATACAGTCATAGTATTTGCCTATTTGGTCATTGTAGGAAGAAGATGTATGTAGTTCCATTATCTTAAACTGATAAATGATATTTTGCTCTAAAATGATAAATTTATATTAATGGTGCATAAAATTTCTTCAGGTCAGTTATGCGAGAGAAAAAAGCTCAATTTATAGAAATGGAGCTATGCCCATTGTTGACGTACTATAATAAATATAGCATTCGGAGCTGTTATTATATGCTGTATTGTCTGTTTTCAAGCCTTAAAAATGTATATCCTCAGTTTCCCTATCTATGCATTTTTGCAGCTGTGCAATGGAATGGATGAAAATGCTGTTGGTACCTGTGCTGAACTCATATTTGCCCCAATTGATGCCTCTCTTGCTGGTGATGCTCCTCTTCTGCCTTCTGGTTTTCGTATAATTCCTCTTGATTTGTGCAAGGTTCGTGTTCAAATACAAGTTTTTTTGTGATTTCATTTGCATATTTCCACCTTTATACCAGTTAAAAAAAAAAAAAAAAAAGAATCTTACTGATGAATGAATTCATCGTAACCCCACGAATAAATGGGTTTCTATCTGCTCTTAATTTGACAGAGTGTGTGGCTTCTAGTCTTTGTTAATTTGATAATATATTAAAAAGTATAATATTTCGAAGAATAAAAATCTTAACTATTGCAGTTGACAAAGATGGACTTCCAAGAGGCACGAATAAGAAAAAAATTGCTTAATATTTATGTACATAATAAACCAATTCAAGGGATGAATCTTGAAGTTTACACCAGCCACATTCTGAGCAGCTCAATGGAATTGGGCAATGTTTATTTGATAAGCTGCTATGTTCCGTAGGAAAACTCCAGTCCAAGTCGCACCCTGGACTCGCTTCTGCTCTTGAAACTAAGACAACAGGAAATAAAAGCTCAATTGGTGATGCTGTTATCAGTGGTGCTACCAGATCTGTAATGACGATTGCATTTCAATTTGCATTTGAAAGCCACATGCAAGAAAAATTTACAACATTGTTGAAATTGACTTTTATCAAGGGCAATCTAGTCCTTTCACTCCAAACCATCATCATCATTAAGATCACTGCACTGCAGATACTACTCTACTTTGTTGGTGCATGGCATTTCTTTCAACTATTCTGCGCAAATCTCATAGCCTTTATATGCTGCAGCTACAAATCGCAGTGACTCCTATCCTATATATTTGTTCGTTACTTACTCTCTTCTATCTTCAATTAATTCCTCTTAATCTTCAAAGCTTAGCAATGGGCATCTCTTGCTATTTCCCAAACCCCCTCCACCTTTCCCCTTTGGTGTTATCTTCAAAAAGAAACACGCACACACTGAAGGTCAAAACAACAATGGCCTATATGCAACAAGGAGATCGACCAAAACAATCCAACATTTCCATTTCTACAGTCGGGAGTTTCAGTGAGTTTGTTTCATCACTAAAGGCAGAGGTTCTTGAATATTATCTGGATAATATTATTTTAAGTACCATATTCTTGTCCTCTTTAATATTATTTTAAGTATCATTTTTTTGTTCCCCAGCAATCTCTCAACCCATTTGGAACTTTCTGCATTTGTGTCCTTGGGGCCCAATATGCAGCAGCCATAGCTTATTTGCAGAAAAAAGAAGTTGGTTTGAATGAGGAACTACAGAAAGAAAGAGAGGAGAATGAGAAATTAGCTAACAAATTGAAACATGCGGTAATTTATGTTCAAAGGCTTGAAGCCGAAGTTGATAAGGCTGAACGTGAGAAGAAGAAAGATGAAGAACTACTGGAATCCCTAAAACTCTCGAGATTGAGAATATCCTTGATGTGTTTAGAGATCGAAGATAATGAAGAAAACCTTCGAGCCCTAAAATACTTACTTGCGAGAAAAGATGTTGAAATGAATGGGTTGAGACGTACTTATGCCGAGTCTCGGGAAGACTTGGAGAAATCAAGACATGAAGTTTCCGAGTTTGTTGAACAAATACAGCGGCTGAAACATTTGTGCTCGGAGCTTGAAGCACGTGTCTTTGATATTCAGTCAGGAAAAGAGGAGGAGGAGGAGGAAGGTCCAGCAGACATATTGATTTCTCATCTTTTCATCAACAAAAATAACAAAAATAAGAAATTAGCAAGAGAGATGGCTACACGAGTCTCGGGAAGACTTGGAGAAATCAAAACATGAAGCTTCCGAGTTTGTTGAACAAATACAGCATCTGAAACATTTGTGCTCGGAGCTTGAAGCACGTGTCTCTGATATTCAGTCAGGAAAAGAGGAGGAAGGACCAGCAAACATATTGATTTCTCCAAGTCTTCCCGAGACTCGGTTTAAGCACGTCTCAATCCATTCATTTCAACCTCTTTTCTCGCAAGTCGGTATTTCAGGGCTCGAAGGTTTTCTTCGTTATCTTCGATCTCTAAACACATCAAGAATATTCTCAATCTCGAGAGTTTTAGGGATTCCAGTAGTTCTTCATCTTTCTTCTTCTCACGTTCAGCCTTATCAACTTCGGCTTCAAACCTTTGAACATAAATTACCGCATGTTTCAATTTGTTAGCTAATTTTTCATCCTCCTCTCTTTCTTTCTGTAGTTCCTCATTCAAACCAACTTTTTTTTCCTGCAAATAAGCTATGACTGTTGTATACTGGGCCTCAAGGACACAAATGCAGAAAGTTCCAAATGGGTTGAGAGATTGCTGGGGAACAAAAAAATGATACTTAAAATAATATTAAAGAGGACAAGAATACAGTACTTAAAATAATATTATCCAGATAATATTCAAGAACCTCTGCCTTTAGTGATGAAACAAACTCACTGAAACTCCCGACTGCAGAAATGGAAATGTTGGGCTGTTTTGGTCGATCTCCTTGTTGCATACAGGCCATTGCTGTTTGACCTTCAGTGTGTGCGTATTTCTTTTTGAAGATAACACCAAAGGGGAATGGTGGAGGGGGTTTGAGAAATAGCAAGAGATGATACCCATTGCTAAGTTTTGAAGATTGAGAGGAAGTAATTGAAGATAGAAGAGAGTAAGTAACAAACAAATATATAGGATAGGAGTCACTGCAATTTGTAACCTATGTTTTGCCTGTCAAAACAAGGCCATTTAAAGACCTACGAACGGAGTGGTTGGCTTGGCAGATGGGGCATTCCCCACTGAATTTGAAGATTTATCCTTTGAGAAGAGACGGAGAAAACTTTTAACAGATGATGAATATTTGAGAAGAGGAAGAAGTAGCAGTAGCGTTTCCTGCGCGAAGAGAGAAATTTGGATAAGCTTCAAGCATCTTATTTTGGCACGCTTCATTGCGAAAATTTTCCAACAATCGACTGCTTAACGCCAAGCAAAGAGGAAATTTACCGAAACTTCATTCCACACCAACTGGCGGTTCATATATTCAAAGCTTACAGCTCGATTCCATAGATAAGTCTTGCCTGCAAATCTCTCTCAACACATGCACACAATGTAATCGTAGTAGATTCATAGATAAGTACATTGGTAGAAATCTATTCATCAACTTACCTGTATCTGTTTGCGTGGTGGTGTGCACGTGGGAGGATGGGTGGAAGAGCACATTAAACTAGATTTCATTATCTTGCGTGAAACTATTAAACAATGGGTTAAATCCATCGATCGTCACTCAACTTTAAATTTAGTGTCACATTAAACTAGATTTCATTTTCAGGTTCGTTGAATGTATAAGCTTTTGATTGGTGCAATAAGCATGCTTATTCCAATTTTCGATGTTCTAATGAAGTTGAACTAAGAAGAATAGATTGTGAAAGAGGAGTAAGGAGGAGCAAGAAAAGGGAATTATAATTATTTTTTTAATTCTTATTTTTCAATAATATATTTAAAATTCATTTCCGCTTTTTCAAACATTTTGGGAGTATGATTACAATTGGTTTTTTATTTTTATTTTTTGTTTTATTTAAGTATGATGATATATTCTTCATTTCACAACCTTTTTTGAGAAATTACATGAAATTGAATGAAAATGATAATTTCGCAATGGAATGTTAAATTAGAGATTAAAACACAATGTTTTTGCATAAAGAACTCCACATGTAGAGATGTTTTGTACTAGTGATTTCTCCTAATAACTATAATTGTATCGAACAATATCAAAACTAGTCCTATATAATCTAATCAAATATAATTTAAATCAAACTCTACTTTTAAAATAATATCTAAATTCCATTTCTATCTTTATTCTAACCATGATCTCTCAAGATGGCTCAGGAGGTGCACCATTTCTAAGAACAATCACGTTATAACTAGAGTCAACATCAACTATAACTGAATCACCTTCTTTGATTTCACGAGCAAGCATCTTCTCTGCCATGCTGTCCTCCAAAAGTCTCATTATAGCTCGTCTAAGTGGTCTTGCTCCATAACTTGGGCTGTATCCTTCTTCAACGACTCTATCTCTAAATCTCTCGGTCACCTGAAGTTCGATATTTTTGCTTTTCAATCTCTCGAATACCTCCTTTAGCATTATATCAGCGATCTCCTTCACCTCCGGCTTAGTGAGCTGCTGGAATACAATCATCTCATCCAATCTATTTAAAAATTCTGGCCTGAAGTATCGTTTCAGCTCCTCTGTCACGAGGCTCTTGATCCGGTTGTAACTGTTATCCTTCTCATTATAGTCTACATCAAAACCAATACGATTACCTCCCTTCTCAATTACACTACTTCCTACATTTGATGTCATGATTAAAATGGTGTTCTTGAAGTCTACTGTTCTACCTTTGCTGTCAGTTAACCTTCCATCTTCAAGAACTTGAAGCATCATATTGAACACGTCTGGATGAGCTTTTTCGATTTCATCAAAAAGTACAATAGCATAAGGACGGCGTCGAACAGCCTCCGTTAACTGTCCACCTTCGGTGTAACCAACATAGCCAGGAGGTGAGCCAATGAGTTTCGAAACAGCGTGTCTCTCCATGAACTCGCTCATATCAAGCCGGATCATGGTTTCTTCTGAACCGAAGTAGTAGGCTGCTAGCGCTTTAGCCAGTTCAGACTTTCCAACGCCAGTTGGCCCAGAAAAGATAAAGCTCGCAATAGGTCGGTTGGGGTCTTTAAGACCAACACGGGCGCGGCGAATGGCACGACTGATGGCTTTTACAGCTTCGTCCTGCCCAATGACCCGTGTGTGGAGTGTCTCCTCCATCTTGAGGAGATGATCAGCTTCATCATTACTCACTTTCTCAACAGGTATTCCCGTCCAAGATGCAACAATGTGCTGAATGTCAGCCTCTGTCACCACAGGACGTCCATCCCCTGCCTCACTCTCCGCCTTGGTCATTTCTTTGTTTTTGCCTATAAGAGCAGTTATCTGTGCCCTCAGATCCATTTCCCTGTCACGTAATTCCGCAGCCTGTACATTAATTAGAGCATAGTGAGATTCATCTGATAAAGCTAGTGCTAGGAAATCCTGCCGATCATTGCACTAAGCAACTACACAGCTTAGGAATTAGCATCATAATTGAAACATGAAAGAAAACTCAATATCCTATATCTCACTCTTATTGGACCAAAAAATAGGATATGTATTATAAGGTTAAAATTTACCTTTTCAAAGTAATCACTTCTGGCTGCTTCATTTTTCTCCTCCGTGATCCGCCTGAGTTCTTTCTCTACCTCCCTAGCTTCATCAGGAAGCTGCAAAAGATACAACCGTTGCTATAGATTGGTTCGGATAAGGAAAATAGCATCAGTAAGAAAATCCCATACCTGAGCATGACGAAGTCGAACATGGGAACCAGCTTCATCAATCAAGTCAATGGCTTTATCTGGAAGAAAGCGATCACTGAAATATACGAAGGGAACATTCAGAGATGAGCACAGTTTACAAGCAACACCTGACTAAGGCGGGTGCATGAATGACTATTGCTAGCATCGGAAGACAACTAATAGGGGGATGGAAAGGACCCTTATTCAGATGTTTCAAATCCTCCCATCCCATTTCAACGTTACATTACGTCTACACATTGTTTATTGTAACCAGTAAACCATAAATTATAATATTTATATTTCTCTCCAAAAAAGTAGTACCTGATGTACTGATATGACAACTGAGCTGCAGAAACTAAAGCTTCATCAGTGTAACGAAGCTTGTGATGAATTTCATATCGTTCGCGAAGCCCTTTTAAAATCTGTATGGTTTCATCCACAGTAGGCTCCGGGACCTTGACAGGCTGGAACCGTCTTTCTAATGCTGGATCTTTCTCAATGTTCATTGTGTATTCGTCTAGTGTAGTAGCCCCAATACACTGATTGATGCAAATATAAGCATGATAAAAAGATATCAAACAACTGTGGCGACGGACATATGAAGCACTCCCGTTAAACTTAGTACATCAAAATTGTGTCGTTCAATAGTCAAAATTGTGTCGTTCAATAGTGCCATAAAGGAGATATGTCAATGATTGCAAAACATACTTATAACACTGAGGTGGGAAAAGAAATGAAGTGTGGAACACAGAGGAAGATAAGAGTTTCAAAAAAAAAATACAACAATTTCTAAAATGGCCAGAAGGAAGAGTAATTCACATTTTTAAGAACGTGATTAATGATAAATGCATATGTACTATGGAAGAGTTGAGGGTTCAATTTTGGCCCTACCAACCTGTAATTCACCCCGAGCTAGCGCAGGTTTCAAAATGTTTGCAGCATCAATGGCCCCCTCTGCTGCTCCTGCTCCAATCAATGTGTGCACTTCATCAATAAAAAGTAAAATTTCATCACTCTGTTTAATTTCCTCCATCAGCTTCTTCAGCCTTTCCTCAAATTCACCACGATACTTTGTCCCAGCAACAAGACGACCCACATCAAGAGTTATAACCTGAAAGGATTGTCATCTTAAAATACTGTAGGTTTTCAGTATTTAATAGAAAGCATTAAATTAGCCTCTGTTTGGAAAGAATAATTTACAAATAGATAGAAACGAGCAGTGGATGGATATGTTGAAAATGAAGTTTGGTCATTTATAAATTGATTTATAAAGTTTGCCAAACAGAGGCTTCCTTATTCCACTAAAACATAATGTTATAATTATGAAAGGTATAAACTGAATGCAGAAAAGAGGAAGAGAGTGTGGATATCAGTATCACAGAATCAAATTAGCTATAACATACACTTATATTATGTAGCGAATCCAGATAACATGAATAATTATAAAACCGAGCAAACCCTCATACAACTGAGACCACCAAAGAAAGGAATGCATACTTTAAAAATCTTCTCCAAAATTCTTAGTGGATCTCCAAGATCCACTTCAAAGAGGGAAAAGAACTTAACTTTTCAAATTTATAAAGAAATTACCAAATTGGGGCCCTTGAAAAGAGTCTTATCCATGGCGCCAAACGCAACTTTAGGGTATCAGACAACCAATCTGCCTAAAGGTTTCATATAGTAATTTACCTTTTTCCCCTCAATGGTCTCGGGAACATCCCCATTGGCAATTCTCTGAGCAAGGCCCTCCACAATAGCTGTCTTCCCAACGCCAGGTTCTCCAATAAGGCAGGGGTTATTTTTTGTACGCCGCCCAAGAATCTGAATGACACGTTCAATTTGCTGCTGCCTTCCAACAGCAGGGTCCAATTTACCCTAAAACCATGACATCAAGCTCTCTTATGAATATAAAAAGTTAATGCTCGCAGGCATCAAGAAATACAGTGAGAAGATTACCTCCTCAGCTAGCTTGGTTAAATTAGTACCATACTCTTCCAGTATAGGCATCTTGTTCCCTGAGCTTCCACCTTCAACACCAGCACCAACAGATTCTGAACTCTCGCCCACCATTCTAATAACCTAATTGCCCAAATGGATAGACATATAAGGGAATCACAAAAATAGTCGACAGAAAGAAAAGAGGAGAAATAATTCTTGCCTGTGTACGAATATTACTTGGGTCAGCACCTATGTTCTCAAGAACACGAGCAGCCACACCTTCACCCTCACTAAGCAATGCCAGCAGCAAGTGTTCTGATCCAATGTAATTGTGACCTATATCAAAAGGCAATAAATTTCATATCAAATTTCAGAGCAAAAAAAATTGAGCTAACATAAAAATAGAACCCAAGTATAGTGAAATAAGATTGGAATAGTAAAACTGTATATTAGAATTTGATGATGTAAGATCCTAACATAACATGTGTACCAGGAAGCAACGACATTCTCAAGAAACTAGCACACTCTAAAAGAAACAATAAAAAAGTTACCTAGCAGGCGAGCTTCCTCTAGCGAGAGTTCTATAACACTCTTTGCACGAGGTGTAAAAGGCATCTCCACGTCAACGAATCCACTACCCCTTCCAATTATTTTCTCCACCTCCAAACGGGTATCTTTCAAATTAAGTCCCTTTGACTTGAGAACCTTAGCAGCAATGCCAGTGCCCTCAGCAATAAGTCCCAACATAATTTGCTCAGTTCCCACAAAATTATGACCAAGCCGTTTTGCCTCCTCTTTTGCAAGTAGAACAACTTTTACTGCTTTATGTGTAAAGCGTGAAAACATGGCTCGTGGTGCCATTCTGCATTTTCTTTGTAGTGTTACAGGGGTGACACCATATACCTTCGATTGGAGTGACTGCTCAGTTCGCCTTAGCATCAAATCTAAGGCATTAGGTGCTCGCAATCCTGAGAATTCCTTGATCTTTAAAGGCATTGTAACCATTCTTGGAGTCCCAGATCCCTTCAATTGTCCTTTCCTTTCTCCAGAAACTATATTAAGGATACTAGTTGGCTGAACTAAAGCCATCGCCATGATTGAGTTAAAGGGATCTGCGCACGAAATGACAATTAGACAGTCAAAAGACCATTGTATAGTTGTGAGCACAAAAAATATGTGATTGCAAGCATAATCTGCTAAAATTTCTTCTAGCGGGACGAGCTTGAACAAAAGCACATCAATGCTACATGGGAAGGTGGAATATTTACATATGCTCACCATAACAGGAAAATGAATCCCATCTTCAACAAACATGCAATGTGCAATCTATAACGTAGAAACATCTTTAAAATATAATTTTGATTTCTAGAAGCAACAAAAAGGGGTCATTAGCGGGTATTTGGACATGGTAGGAGCAGGGTGCGTGCCAGGTGCAGTAACCGGTTGTATGAAATAGGTCTTGGGAGCGGTGGCATGGCATTGGAATAATCTACTTCGTTTCAAAATAAAATTAAAGAAAGAAAATATTATAATGCATATTATTATTATACAACTCACGTCATACTACATAAATGTAAATTTATGACATAATTTCAGCATCCAGAGAAAACAAGTGGGCAAGGACTCTAAAACAAGCAACTCGTGTGTGTATATGCCGGCAAGATGTATTGTATATGCGAGAGAGGAGATCTGGGAAGTGAGAGAGACGAGAATTGAGAAGTGACGACGGCAAGAATTTTAACAGCCACAAAACAATGCGTAAAGTGTTTAAATAATAGTGTTTGCATGCATGTGCCATGTATCTATATCAAGTTATGGAAATTTTTGGGATTTTTGCCCATTTAATTTTGGAAAAAAATCACATATAACCAAGTAAATATATCTATATCAAGTTATGGAAATTTTTTGGGATTTATGAATTCTGAATATTTAGCAAAAATACACCAAAATTACTTGCTCCAAATTTATTTTTTATTTTAACTAAGCTACGTGTCTTGAATTAAAAATAAATAACAAACGATTTCATCTTCATCCAGTACATGAAAAGAATTAGCCTAACATGATGGAATTAAACAAAAAAGGAATAAAAGTATCCTAAAATTGATGAAACGTAGTTAGCCTATTGCTTCACCTCTAGAACGCAAGTTGATAATTAGCATCAATGTCAGTGCTGAGAATATAAGATGGCTCTAACTTTATTCTTCTTTAATAAATATTGCTGGTCATTGTACAAGTGCCTTTAGTTCAAAAGAATCAAAACCATCAGACACAAACTGCATTCAATTGCAGAAAAACAATCCATTCACAGAAACCATTATGATTCATTCCAATCCATTCACAAAAACAATATTGCATTTCGACAAAACCATCATTTACTAGCAAAAAAATCAGTGTTCTTGTGCATTGCACTATCAAATAATTCGACTTCTTCAAAGGAGTTAAAAATCGGATGTAAGTATGCATCAGCCGAGATTTTAAATTGGCATTGGACTCTGAAGCACGATCTTCCATTAGCAGCATATGTGATGTTAGTAAGCTTGCTATTATGCATCCACGAACATGTGGCCAAATTGGTGAATCAGAGTGTATAACTAGTGTAAAGGAAATTGATTCTTGAAGAAGTAGAATTGGACAACCTTAGCAAATCAAAAAATCTGTTGCAAGCTGGAGCCTTCAGTTTACTGGTTTCTTGGAATCTTTCAACCAACTGGAGCCTTAGTTGTTAGGTGGTAGTTAATAGCTGAAATGACTCTTGTATTGTGTCTATAAATAGCCTGGTTAGGTGATAGAAAAGAAGGTCTCTCGAGAGTGTAAAAGGAGAAGAGAAAGTGAGATAGATTAGAGGGATGAACTCTTGTAAATCTGGTATTAAACTTTCTGATGCTTTCTAGTTTGTAAATCATGTTTAGTCTTGGTAAATAAAGGCTGGGAAGAGGATTTCTTCCAGTTTCAAATTCATTCTTAGTGTTTATCTTGCTGTATTGATTCTGCATTAACATCAGACCTAAAGGCAACCTTCAAAGTCCCAACAACTAGGAATAAGAAAATAGAAGTGCAAATTCAATTGAGAACTAACCTGTGTCGTGTATATATGTTTTCCTTGCTCAGCCGCCGTTTTCTGTATGTATTTTAAAATCAATTCAGCCCTATATCACCGTCTGCTGCCTGCATGCATGTGCTGTATATATATAAATCAGCCGCCAAATTTCACTCCAACACTGCCGAATTCCTCTAGCTGTCGCCTGTCGCCTTTCTTTTCCTTTTAGCTGCTGCCCTATATTATATACCTTTCTTTTCCTTTTAGCTGCTGCCCTATATATATATATATATATATANACACTGCCGAATTCCTCTAGCTGTCGCCTGTCGCCTTTCTTTTCCTTTTAGCTGCTGCCCTATATATATATATATATATATACACACACATATATGTGTGTGTATATATATATAGGGCAGCAGCTAAAAGGAAAAGAAAGGCAATATGCTTGTGCCGTCTGTATTTTCTTTCCTTTTATTTCCAGCAGGTTGGTTGGATTTATTCCAATTAAAGTCTAGGTCCAAATAAAATCTGAGGCCCATTTCAATTCCAATGTGTTAATTACCTTCAAGGCTTCAATTCTTTCGCGCAATGCACTTTAATCCTTGAATTTAATTAATTGTGCAACCAATGTAATTTAGATCCCGTACTTTGGATTTTTGCCATTTTTCGCAACCTTTTGTTTCTTTTATTCAATTCTTCATCAAACTTTGAATTTTACCAACAAAATGTAATATCACACAATTCAGGTCGTATTTTGCCAAAAGAATAATAAAATTCCAATCTTAAATAAGTATTGAAATTACACTTATCAATAACTGAAATTCAATAATGGCAAATAGTACGCCCATCAATAAATACATTCATCATCATTCACTCTTTTTAAAACAAAAATCCATGATAATTTTAAAATACAAAGCTGAAAATGAAACATAAGTTGGGTTTCTTAAACTGCAAGATGAAGGAATTCATTTTTTCTTCTGCTGCTGAAACTAAACATAGGTTTGCTATATTCTTGTTGTTAAAGATATCGTATTTGGGGAGAAGTATAGAGCAAATGGGACAAACCGGGATTCCTATAGTTTCTTGAAGGGATTCTTGGAATATGCAATTTCCACCTTTACTAACGCACAATCTTGCAAGGAGAGTGGCATTGAATTGGTCAAGAAGAACAGAGTATAAAGATGCCGATCCGATTTCAATTTGTTTTTGTTGTCGATCGAGCTATGAAATATTCGTTGGCTATGTTTAAGAGATTTGATGGGTTTCTTTCATCATCTTCTTGAAATATTAATAGAGGAGAAGAAATGGTTGTTCAAAAATGTCTTAACCGTCTCTCTTGACTTAAAGGTCATACATGTCAACCACCAAATCATTTGTTTTATAGGAACAACAAAAAAGGGTCATTAGTGGGTATTTGGACATGGTAGGAGCAGGGTGCATACAGCTAAGGTTTCTATTTTCTTATAATCTAATGACTCATGCCAACACTCCCCCTCAAGTTAGTGCATAAATATCTCTAATGCCCAACTTGTCGAGGGAGACATGAAAGTTCTTACTAGAAATTGCCTTTTTGAGTATATCTGTCGGTTGATCTTCCGACTTGACAAAAGGAAATCGAATAATCCTCTCATCAAGGTCCAGCTTAATGAAATACCTATCTATCTCCACGTGCTTTGTTCGTTCATGCTGGATAGGATTTTGTGCAATATCAATGGCAGCTTTATTGTCACAAAACACTATCATTTACAAATGATTTTTTTTAAAATTTACGCACACTTATTTCTAACACTGATCAACGAATGTGCAACGCACGTTTCCTTCACTAGTATTGATTGAAAAGCGTGTTATCAAGACACGAGGACCTTTTTGCACTTTTGGCCAATTTGGCCTAATTTCACTTCTGTTATGTGCCATGTCAAATTTCCGTCCGCTACGTGGCACATTATATTAGTTGAGGATAACGGAGATAAGACAGGTGATGGATGGGTAAAATATTGGAAAGATGGGTGGGTAACGTGTTATATTTTGTTATTCAGTAAGCAAGTGGTAATATAAATTAAAGTTCGGTGAGCATTCATTAAATTTACTCAAAAGAAAAAAAGGGAAAGACTGAAAAATTTTAGGGCAATTATCCGAGGATAAAACCTCTTAATAAGGAACTTAAACAAAAAATATTTGTCCAATGAGTAAATCTAGTTTTTTAAGGGAAAATGTTTTGTAATTTAAAGATAGGGTAATTAGCACATAACGTCACAATCTTTCATTGCTGTTAATTCTTTAGCTTTTTATTTAAATAGGAAGCTATATTAATCATTTCACAACTTTTTATTGAGAAATTAGATGAAAATTGATAGAAATGATGGTTTGCACAATTAAATGTGTAATCAATGATGAAAATGCCAAAAGAATAAAATGTATGGACGTTTTTTGCAATAATAATGAAATGTATGGACATTATGTATTAATTACCCTTTTAATAACTTAACTGAGACTTTGGATTTTTTTAAAAAAAATTGGGACTATGATTGCAATTAATTTTTTTTTCCTTTTGTTTTATTTAAAGAGAATAGTGTATTTGTCATTTCACAATTTTTAATTGAGAAAATGAAGGAAAATGACATTTTGTGCAATTAAAGGTGCAAATAAGGGTGAAATTGCCAAAAAATGAAAGGTAAGAACGTTTTTCACAATAAAATTGAAAGGTGTGGACGTTATGTGCTAATTAAAGATACATTAGCTCCCTTCCATGGACCTCGTCAAGTTTTTAATCTACATTTTTTTTCATTTTTGATAAATTCGTTGTATGTTGGTCGACTGAGGCTGTCATCTAGGTCTCAAATTTTCGGAAATTTAATTTTAATTAGTTTTAGTAACAGAATCCAGGTCAATTTTTTTGTTATTGATTATTGAAAGAACTTATTATGATAATTTAATCTATCGACAAAAATTCAAATATTAATAAATAATTATAATTAAAATGTATAATATTATCGATGAGAAAGTTTGCAAGTAACAAAGAGTGACAATTTATATTATTTTTAAAATATTCCAATAAATTTCGTTTATGGACAGAATTTGCGAATTTGAATATTAGAAAAAATTTCGGTACTCGAATAACAATTGGAAAAACTTGTAAGAACGTGTATATTGATGATAAATAGATATAGAGAATATGATACCAAAAATTTTCTAATATGTTTTATTATTAAATTTTAAAAATGTCTTTAAAGATTGTTGAACATGTTCTCCTTGTAAATTCAATGACCCCAATACTTTGTACGAATCTAGTTGGTGTTGGGAATATTTCTCTATAAGAGGAAATGGAGAAGAAACCAAGATTAAAACTAGCAACACAATAAATGAAATCAGAATCAAACTTAAATTCAACAATGGAAATAACAAAAGAAGATGATGAACTTATCTTCATGTTACCGAACATGCGATTTCTCCTTCACTTCATTGTAATCTTCCAGACATTAATAGGAAAAACTCGAAACATATGATCAAACAACTTCGAAGAAGATAAAAGGCTCAAACA
>CAIGRB010134847.1:20891-35777 GCA_903798255.1 Fraxinus quadrangulata
TCATCAAACTATTTTAGCCCCCTCTGCAATACGATTTCAGTGCTGATAGCGTCTCCCGATAAATGGTTTGTAGGATTGATCAATCCTTGTAGAGAATTCAACACTTAAGCACTTATATGATTCTCCAAAATTTCAAAAACATAATGGAAATTTGAATATGGATGAAGAAATAATTGATTTTTTTAATTATGGAATGAATGATAATAATCACAAATATTTTTCATTGTGTTTGCCTCCAAAATGACCACATATATATAGACTTTGATTAGTTCTCACGAAGTGGTGCCAAAATATAAGCAAAAAGTCATCAAATTTGAACTCACAATGGTAGAAAACTACCCTAACAGTCACGAGTGCATGGGCGCTTCAAGGTAGCGCGGGGGTGTTACTATTCTCGGGTGAGAAAGATTTCCAATGGGCGTGGGGCGCCTTTTTTTTTTCTTTCTCAATTTCATTCCACGCACTTCCTTTTTAATTTTGAACAACAAATTTTCAACAGTTGGTTCGCTAATGTCAACGAGACTTACAAACTAGACTAAACAAAACTTGAGTTTTTTCCTGTGTTGTCCCACGATACAATTTGTTTTAATGTACGCTCCACAAATCATAAGGTGATCAATCATATTAAACCGTATCGACCCAATCTATTCTACACTTCTAAATACACCCAGACCACATCTTCGTGATTTTGAAAAATATATCCTCTCAACTTTTACTAATAAAAAATAGGAGATGTTTCACATGGAAAAATAGACGACGTGTTGTGTGATTATATTATGTTTGTAAATTTATCACGTCTTATCGTACATGCTTAAAACTTACTAAGTGGACCGACATATTCTTTTCCCTACCCACGATGACTATGAAAATAGAACTTACAACGAGTGCACATCAACTTCAGTGGTCCATCCAACGGTGGGAACCATTGATCAGAGTCAAGATGGACCACATAATTGTTATGGTGTTCCACAACATATAGAATTTTGGAATAATATTTTAACTTGAATCAAACGTCCTATAAAACCCTATTAATAAAAAGGCAAACCAATAACATTTTGTACTAGTTTAGCAAAGTAGGTGGCAAGTTGAGGACACTGTAGCAATGGTGGGCAGCAGAGAATAGGACCTCCATTAAGTGTCACAATCTTATCCTATGTTCAACCATGGAATAATAGATAGAGATGTAAAATAATGAGAATGGGGAAAGTATGGCTAGATTTTAGATTCTACACGAAATTTTAAGTTGATCTTTTGATAGCAATAAACAAACGTTTATAATATAAATAAAAGAATTTATGTTGACGATTCTAAATAGGAGCAACGAGACGTTTTAGCCTAGATTGCTTCAAGTCAATTTAAAATTTCACGAGTAAAAATATTAGCATAGTACAGAAGAGGGAAAAGAAAAATTGTCCCGACTCCACCCCGACTCTAAAGCTATTAAAAATGTGTAAATTAATTCACCTGCTGAGATGAGATTTGTTGCATCTAATTTCGACACTCGTCTTGTTTGGTTTTGTAAGTTGAGAGTCTTGACTATATATCCAGATCTTAGACTGTTATTATTTCTATAAGAAAATGCAGAAGAAAAATGATAAAGCGAATTTGATGTGGTCCCACCTCGAAGGTGCACCCTTGTCAACCAAGTGGGTCGTGCGCGTGGAGCCATGGGTTGCGGCCACTGAAAAAGATTGGTCATATGTATTTAGAAATGGAAATTCTACTCTCTACCACACAAATGTTGCGACTATTTCCGACAAAATTATTAACATGAATAACAATGAGAAAATCAAGAATATAATTTAAGTATATCATAGTATATAATTTAAACAATCTTAGTATAATGAATTGGACGGCAGGTGATATAACTAGTGACAATTAATTTTAATTCATATTTGTTTCACAAAACTAGACACGTGTTGTTACTCTTAAAACGATATCTTACTATTTTTTTTCTTAAATTCTCTCTAGTTTCCATCAAGGAAAGATAGCAAGTCTAGGTCTTCAAAGTTCTCGTGCGACGATTATATAACTATGAATTATGGTTTTTAATTTCAATATTAACACGTATCGAATTAATTTGTTATCTTTTAATTATCCTTTTAAATAATAAAGCAAAGCATAAATAGAATTAATTTTTCTTTTTTACATTTTGTTGAAAAATACTTGACACCCTTAATAAATAAATAAAAATGATATTCCAATTAGAAACGTGCTCTATGAAATTGACTAGGAAGTTATGTTACATGTTTATCTTCAAAGCGAATTTAGTGACTTTAGTCCACCATACATTGTATATGGAACAAAGTTCATTCCAAACCCAACTTAGGGTTGAAAAGGTCGAGTCAACAGAGTCAAGTTCAAAGCCAACTTTGGTAAAAGCGAAATTTGAGCACAGTGAGATCCACTAAAAAAAATTGATTATTGCTTTTTATCATTCGAATTTCATTTAACACAAGTTGAAGATCAAAATGAAGGAGCGCTCACCAATTAATTGCGATAACTATAGATTTCACGATTATGTCAATAAACATACTAACATGATGGAGAAGATTAAGATCTCGATAAAGTCTCTAATCTTTCTCATTAAAAGAAGATGGACGTAAAACGTCACTGTCCGAGGGGACGTGATGATCATGTCTAAACCATCATGATGTTTGATAGCAGACCCCACCCGATTATTTTCAAATCTCAATTAAAGCCCACATAGGAAACAATACTCAAGTTTTAGAATTCTCAATTTTAACTTGGTTACAAGTTCTTATTTATATCTTATTTGTTTATCATTATTTTAAATTTCTCAAATTTATTTTTTATTATGCATTCTCACGATAAAATATGTTACACTTAAATTGATTTTTTTTAACCGTACGTTATTTAAAATTTTATTATTTTAAAATTTATTTTCATTGAATAATGGTAGACGAACGGGGACATAAGATAATCCTTGCTTAATTGTAAAAGATCAATTATTAGCTCAAATGTATATATTTTTCTAATGAGCAGCCGGTTTCACGTAAGAACCAGTAAAGAACGTTAATTAAAAAAGAAAAGTAGGGTTACTTAGGTCAATATCTCAATTATTGCAGTTCACTGTCGTCAACTCAACGGCCTGATGCCGTTTTGTCCCCTAACTACCGCACATAATGACGTGTACAAATCTCAGCTATTGAGCCAGTCTCCTCATAGAGGCCGTTCGATTAAATCCGCACGCTTGTTTACTTTTGGGATTTGCAGTATAATTACAGTAGGTAAAGAGAATGAAAAAAAGAGGAAACTGTAGAAATAGTACAGGAGACAATTTTCTGAAGTTGAATTACGGTATTTTCTTAACTAGGCCTGGTTGAATTGTTCTACGTTTGAGCTTTTGTGTCAGCTTTTGCAGCAAAATTTATGATCTTTAGCGTTTGTTTGCATAATCTCCTTCAACAATAATTTCAATTTAGATGATGTCGCTAAGTAGATCAAATTTTGTGGGTTCGGTGAAAGGTGTAGTGAAATTTGGATAAAAGTTATCGATGTAGTTAAATGTACGGTTAAAAATAAAGTATGACTAACTTTTTAATAAACAAAAGCTTTAATCAAACAAGAAATTACAATGTTGCGTTCAACTTGTTTGGCTTACATTTGTATAATTTTGATAAAATCAACCATGTTAGGTGGTTCATTTTATTTTAATCGTAAGAAAATAAAATCAGGAGATGGTCAGGCCTAACCAAAAAAATAAGAAACCCTCATGATATGTAAAGTACAATATAAAGATAATGAAAAAATATAAATATTATACAGTCACTTGTAGCTTTTGCTCATCGCGGATGTCTCGAGGTATATCCATACTCATTGTCAAGTTTGAAATTGCTACTCCATGGTGAATACGTAGAATAGCTATTTCAATTCACTAGATCCCTATAGCGTTACGGTCAATTATTGGGTGGAAAAGAATCGCTTCTTAAGAAATCTTCAACTGTAATTGCTGAAATATTAATGAAAAAACATTTTACTAGAATATGTATAGATTTAAAACTTGAGTTTTGTGTCACTTATACATCTTATAAATTACTAGTAGAACAAAATAACTCAAGCATTGAAGTATCAAGAATTTTCATTTGGAGTAGTTGAACTCGACATATTGTTCTCGAAACCAAATTATGCTATTACAAGTTGAATAATGTTATTTGTAGTTGCTCACTATCGTAATTGTCTTACGTGATATACATGTGACGATTAATTGTTTGATACATGATGTTCCAAAAAATTTCCACATTTAATATCATTACTCTTACAAGTTTGTAATACTTAATTTTGTCACACTTCGAACAAGTTTGACGCGTTCAAGAGTAGGTAAACCACTATTTTGAAATTCGTAAGCCTTCCCGATTCTTTTTTCAGCACATAACTTATTCGGTTAAAATTTATGGTAATACCAAACCAAACTTAAATAGTATTTTAATTTCTAAGAAAGCAACTTATGACAGAAAGTGGAAACCAAATCGTGCTCTGATTTCGCAAATTTTTGTTTTGTTGGTGAAATCCAAGAAATTCTCGGAGCAGCTACCTTTCAAAATTGGCAGATATACGGAACCTTTTTTGTTTCTTCCGCTCTTACTTTTGTTTTTATCGGGTCGATTGATCGCTGTCTTTATGCGGTTAATCGCCCGCCTTTATCATCTGCTATCACCATCGAAACGATTCTGTGCGGTTCCATTTTGATTCCATTCGCTAACATGCGCTGCTCGTTAATCGACGCAAGCCTCAGAAAAAAACCGCGCATGTTAAGCCTAACATTTTCATTAATATAAGTAATTAAGGATAATGATTAAAGTCATTGGCCGATGATTCTGAGTTGTCGGTGGGTTTAGCACTTTTGCCGGATTGGAAAAGGTGACAAAACACTGTTAAATCTACTATTTTTTTTCTTTTCATGTTGGGACACGTACGTTTATATTTTTTTTTTCATTTTTCTAATATTTCTTGTACTTAAAAAACTAAAACAAAAAAGTAATTTTTTGATTAAGCCCGTCAACCGATAATGGACTATACAATGTTAGATAACATTAAATATGCAAATCGTCCTATCTATCCTCCTAAAAAGAAGTTTGAGTTCAAATCCCGTTACAAACGGAAGTACGCTGTGCTAATACTTTGAATGATTGGTGTTTCAATGCTCAATGAAGATAAGCATATTTAACTATCTATTGTAATGTTTATGGTTCATAGAACCAAATATTGAGTAGTTGAATGGCAAAATAATCATAAGATTAACGTATTAGAAAAATATCAGATATACAATGAATAAAAAAGGGATTGAGAATATATGAATTGATGTTTAGTAGGGATTAAAATCTAAATTATAATTTAAATTAAAGTCAGCAATTAATTTTAATCTTATATTTTATGGGATTCACAAATTTTCAATCACACATTTAATCGACTTTTGTAAAAGTTTACTATTAAAAATAAAGTTCAGTGCCTATTGTAAATCAATGCTTTTTTGTAATAGACATTTTCTATAATCCTGCTGAAATTGAAAAATATATTCTACCAATGCTTATATTGTACTGTTTTGAAGGAAGCAAATGGAATAATTGTTGTTTATTGTAAACCTAAAATATTCCAAAAATTATTTTGCTTTAAATTCATTGATTAAACGAAAGCAAAGGGCTACAGAAAGGCCGAAGAAGCTTCCTTTCTGCATCAACAAAAACCAGCACCACCCCCTTTTTGGAGGCACACCAAAGCAGAAAAAAAATATATCCCACTATCTGTATTTTCAAGTATCATTCAATAATTTTCTTGATTTCTCTTTTTAGTGTTCATTTGTGCTTTCTGTTTTCAGCTAAATTTGATGTCTTTCCCTGAAGAACATGATTATATAGGTTTAACAGAGCCTTCTTCAATGGAAAATCCTTCTTCTTCCTCCATTGTTTCTTCAGAAAGTGAGAAAAACAGTGTTTTGAACCTCAAAGAAACTGAGCTGAGACTGGGGTTACCCGGTTCAGATTTTCTTCGAAAAAAGGCTGGAACTGTGGTTTCTCTTTTTGGGAAAGATTTGAAAGATGAGGGCAATAATGGGTTTTCACAAATCCCTTTGAAGAACTTCGTTTCAGGTGCTAAACGGGTTTTTTCTGATGCTATTGATGGATCTGGAAAATGGGGGTTTTCTCTGAAGGGTGGATCTGAAGTTGATCTGAGAAATAGTGGTTCTGAAAATACTAATACTTTGCAATGTTCTTTAGCTGGACCTTCTGGGAAAGAAATTGGAAACCCTAATCCTGCAAAGCTTGTTGAGGAGAAAAAAAATGAAAACAATAGTACTGCTCCTGCTTCAAAGTGAGTTTACCCTTTCTCTTAAACTCTTTGTACTTATTCTCTTTGTGTGTATATATATTCTTTCACAATTTGTTTTATCTTTCTTTTCTTCTTGTTGGCTATCAATTTTCAGTTCTCCAAATAGCATTATCTTGAACTTAATTTTCTTCACTCTTTATCATCAGTAATTAAACAGTAAAATAATCCACGTCCCCTGTTATTTCTTTGAATCATATTTATATCTATAAATTGTTTACTGTTAAAGAATCAGGTACTTCTAGCACCTAATTCGTTCTTCACATCGATTAGCAAAGCCATTTTCAATTCTTCTGTTTATCTTGATAATTTCTTTTTAACTGACTAATCTTATGTTTCTTAATAACAGGGCACAAGTGGTGGGATGGCCACCAATTCGATCTTTCCGGAAGAACACCCTAGCCACCAATTTATCTAAAAACAACAATGAT
Source organism: Fraxinus quadrangulata (assembly GCA_903798255.1). NCBI lineage: Eukaryota > Viridiplantae > Streptophyta > Magnoliopsida > Lamiales > Oleaceae > Fraxinus > Fraxinus quadrangulata. The sequence continues at coordinate 27,668 of CAIGRB010134847.1, forward strand.
GTCGAGGGAAAATCAGGATTAGGCTGCCTTTACGTGAAGGTTAGCATGGATGGTGCTCCATATTTGAGGAAGATCGATCTTAAAACCTATTGCAGCTATGCAGAGCTTTCTTCTGCTCTTGAGAAAATGTTTAGTTGCTTTACCATTGGTACTCTCCCTCTCTTGCTGCTCAAGCGCGCCTTTATATCTTACTGCTTGCGTATTTGTATGCTGTAAATACATGCATATGTGATTTTCATGAGATCTGTTTTTGGATAGGGTGATACACCAAAATTTCTAATCTATATCAGACTGTGTAGTACTTCTATATATATCCATCTGAAATTTTGTTTCATGTTTCTTGAGTTCTGCCCATATTGACACTTTCCTCCAACTTAAACTTAATTAACGATTTCAGGTTTTTGAGTTCTAGCATGTTTGGCTATAGCTTAAAAAGCTACCTTTAAGTAAATTTTTGTTTCCAAACATGCTGAGTAAATTAATCTTTTCTATTTTGACTTTTAAAAATATTATTTATCTTATGCTTACTTATTAAGTGAACTTTTTAAACTTAGCCAAACATGCTAATAGTTGTGACCTAGCTTCATGCCTTTCACGTGTCACAGAGTGAATTTGGTAGTCAGCATCTTCTGAATCTTTTACCGAGGATGATATTTTGCCTTCGTTTATGCATCGATTGAAAATTGCTCAGTTAACTAATACAATTTAGTAAAATTCCGCTGAATTGAGTGGGTAGATGAGTGGTGGAGAAATGGGTAGTATTTGTGGATCCTACGAATTGTGTGGAAAAAAAAAATAGTTTGTCTAAAAATGTATTTTGACCAAGGCGTTTATAAATACCTAGAAACAATGAGCCAAACATAGGCTCAATCTCTTATTGAAGGTTCATATGCCTACACAATTGTGATCCAGGGCAATATGCATCTCATGGACTTCCCGGGCAAGAGCATCTTAGAGAGAACTGCTTAAAGGATCTTCTCGATGGCTCTGAATATGTGCTGACGTATGAAGATAAGGATGGTGACTGGATGCTTGTTGGTGATGTTCCATGGGAGTAAGTCTTGGTTCTATATAACTTAGTATACATTTTCTGCAACAGTTTGAAGATTCTATTTTATTTTGATATCAATTCAGTGTTTCATAATGTTATATCCTAAGCATTGAGAATTTACGAGTTCTTCTCTTTTGCTTTTAGGATGTTCACTGCTTCTTGCAAGAGATTAAGGATTATGAAAGGCTCAGATGCAACTGGGCTAGGTATGACTAACAGCTGATTATCTTTTCAGTCTCCTGTATATATAGAGCAATGCACGTTAATCACATTCACCAACGGTTGAAAGGCATTGAATTCTGTATAAACTCATGGACAGTGCTTGAAATGAATAAATTGATGTTGTTTGCAGCTCCGAGGGCCATGCAGAAGTGCAAGAACCAAAGCTAGGCATGAGGTATCAGAATGAGGAATTCGTGAAGCTCCGAAGGGATTTCTGCATCACTTATCTCAATTTAGATGTAGTATGTCTTGTTGGAAGTACTTGCTTCCGAGCAGAAATATTAGTCGGAAGTCCAAAGGTTTTGCTAGTAGTATAAGTTCCGAATATGTATTCTTCAACTCAAATTGATGTGTAAATGGATTGCTTGTTTGATTGCAATGCTGTGTCTTGTGCTTGTCAATTGCCAAATTCCATGACAAATGAAAAAAAATTCAAGGAATGCTGTAAAAGTCAAGGAAGAAAGCAGAAAAGTCATATATTTTGAACAAAATTGAACAGCAATGAGAATGAACCTTATATTAGCAGAATCAAAACTATATGCACTGCAACCTTTAAATTCTAGATATGCTATATCGACTGCTTTCTCCCGGAATTTCTTCCTTCTAAATCGTAGCATAGCTTCATCGTTAAATCCAAAGCAACTATGGTCACCACCTTGTCGAAACATAATTTTTTTAAGTATAAACTTATTTTGAGCAGTGAACCCTGATTTAATACATGGAGTTATTTGAACTTCAACATTAAAGAACTGTGGTGAAGCGTAAGAAATACTTCTCACAAAAATGTGTTCAGTAAAAAAAAAGGTAACTTGGAAAACAAATTGTTGCAAAAAAGGAGCTTAAAAGTAACCTCTTTTAAGATTAGCCAAACATGCCACACCCTTTGACATGTTATCTATGCATTCTTATTTTCTTGTGCATATTATATCAAGTGATTAATGAATTTGCTTCTGATAGGAGAACATACTTGATATTTTCAATGATTGGGACAAAGAATTACGCAATTTTGCAACGAAGATAGACATAAATGATAGGGAACACTCGTATTGCCTTTCTTAACTCAAACAGAACAGAAACACATTGCAGATTATATTCTTGAATTGTCAAGGATAATCAGAGCAAGACAAAAATATTGCTAAATATTATGATCAGGAACGATGATCAAGGAGGAATATCTAGCCTCTATGGATTCACCGTTCCAAATGTAGTATGCAAGGATCTAAACTGCGAAACATGCATAGCGTAGAAGTGCATAAATATGTGCAGAAGTAACCATGAATAAAGTGAATGTCAAATAGAAGAATGCAAACAGAATGCATAAGAAAAATGATGCATGTGCCGACAAGGCACTGATGCTATGTGTGTCTTCTACATATGCTGAGTTAGCCAAATAGCATTTTCGTTTCAAAATCGACAAGACCAAATTTTGGAAATATATAATATATTTAAGCTGACCTAACGGTGTGTTTTTGAACAACTAATGAGTAGTCAAGACACGTATAGCAGTCAGGATTTACAAATTATGCAGTGAAAGAGAGAAAACCTCTTATATAAAATTGATCACATATTTGTCTGAAGAAATAGTGTTCCCCTGTTCCAGTATCGTAGTTGTCCTCAAATACAAGACGTTTGAAACCAGCTTTCAGGGCTTGTTTTAATCTGCACATCACAGTATCAAATTGAAACAAAGAAAGGCTATCAACCCTCCATTGGCAAATTCATAAATCATTTACAAAGAGGAATAGTGGTGGTTCCACAAAATGTGTGTGGATAATAAATAAGTAATAATTATGAATATGTGGTTGAAATTAAAGTTTGATTTTGACTTATATTTATAAACCATTTATAAATTGGCAGCCAATTAATTGCTAAGGAATTTAATGTTGTGGATTATTAAGATTAATAAATTCTGAATAACTGAACTCTGACCTGTACTGTATGGCTACTGCTTTAAGAAGGAATGAAGGAAGAAGATTGTTGAATTTCCAAAACCAAGATCACCTTTTGAGTTCATTCTTCTGGTCATCAAAGAAAACAAGAACCCCAATTGAGATCTTTGATTCCGTGTTTATCCATCATTCTCCCCCAATCCATGCTTCAGAAATCTATCAAGCCCTTTCCGGCAAAGTAAGTGCAATTTTTATCGACATAAGCAGGCCCTTTCTTAAGGTACTTCCTGGGATGGCAAGGTGAAAGTGACACAATTGGTGTGTCTGGTATCGCTTGCCCTAAAATCCATGTTGAATGCCTCTTAAAAGCGCCACTCTCAATCATCGAGTCTGGCTTCAGCCATTGTGCAATAAACCAAAGCCCAAAGATGTGGTCGAAACCCACACCATACATGTTATTCTTGATGGGTCGTGTCTCATATATCGGAACAAATTCCTCGAGGCCTTTAAGCAAATCCTTGGATGTCCATTCAACATTTTCCACGTCTCGATCTGCCTTTTGATAAGGAGAACAATTAATAGGCACAGAACATAAAAAATTAATCTTTTACTAGATGGCTTCATTTAAATAACAAAATGACATAAACTTTGCATTAAACGTAAAGTATGCTGATTCAACCAATCCTCAAGCAAACAAATGAGAAAGTGACGAGATACGCAATCACGATTCTTTGAATCGTTCACTAATACTGAAAAGTAACCAGAAATTGAGAAAACTCTCAAAGTTTTTATTTATACAATGAAGAAAACCAAGCTCCAAGATTTCATTGCACTACTACCTAATAAATTTGAAATTTACTAATCAGCATACGAAGAAATGGGGGTAGCTTAACTTCAGCTCTTTGACTTCCAATAAGGTAGAGTCACATGATTAAAAATTAATTAACAAGTTTCTTTAGAGGAAGCTTTTAAAACAGTCCACTTTTGATCCGAGAAGGAGACGGAGATACAGACCACATCGCGATAATGCTTTGTTAAAAGAAGATAATACGATAATGACTAGGCCCAAAATGAGAATGAGCCAGAGGTAAGTGGTTCGGGTCAGGCGGTTCGAGATCTGCATTGAGACGGATATGTGCTTCCGGGTATTGGATTCGTCTCCATTTTCTCCTCCGCCGTCGCGATGGACGCCGTGTCGACAATGCTCTCTCCAGCATGTTGTTCGTCGGAGACATTATTAGTTAACTAATAACAATCCAACTTTAACGTGGGTGACTAGTATACGAGGAAAATTTCATTTTGATCCCTGGACTTTTAGATGTCACACTCAACGCCACTATCTCCCTTCCCAACCCAAACAAGTGGCATGACCCAACATGGACCACAATCGATTGGTTATGATGAATTAAGTGTGACACTTTTGTTGTTACTAAATTGTATTTTTGGTTCTTGACTTGTCACACATTTTTTATCATTGTCTAGCTTATGTCATGATGGTTAGTTATGCCAGTTTGGTTTGATCATAAGTTGTTGTAATAGACAAGCAAAGTGTAGTGGTAATAGGTAGAATAGTTGGTAGAAAATCATTTTATTTTATATCAATGTATAGTTATATGTATGGAACCGTGTACTACCATTTTGTGTAGATCAATTCAAGTAAGTTTCCCTCCTCTTTGTTTCAATAATCTATCAAGTTCCTTCTAAAGGTAAAAGTCGTGGTTCTTATGTAGAGCTCGATCTGCTTATTAACAATTATAGATTTTGCCAAAATATTTATTCTTGATGTAGTAGTCTCTTGTGTTATCTAGGGAAGAAAACATTGTATCCATTATTGTTGATTATAATGAAAGATTATTTGGAGTTGGGTTGAGAATGTAGGCATATTGCGCCATTTATTTGGTGCATTAATTATTTGGTTATTTGATTATCTCCTATTAACTTTGCACAAGAAATGAGTTGCTAGATATTAAGTTTACAAAAGTCAAGAATAAACTTTCCCCTTTCCGAGATAAGTACCTTGAATACAAACAACTTTCCACTACTGGTAGTTCTGTGTTCATTGAAGAGTTTCCATCTTCCTTCAATACACACGGTAGAGAGAGGAGAGAGAACGAGAGATGGAAATTGCATCATCAACACAAGAGCCTCTAAATTCAGCACCATCTTTCACAATTAGAGGATCCCACAGCGAAATTTTCTTAAGAAGTGTTTCAAATAAGGAGCCACCGTTTACAGAACCCCCATGCATACCCGCACGGCTGAGCACCGCCACCCTCTCTCTAAACCCTATCTTCTCTCTGCCTCCACCGCCACCACCCTACCACCTCTCCTCCTCCACACCCACCAAACTACATGACCTTCACACAACTTACAGATGCATTTATTCCGTACTTAAAAAAGATGGTCAAATCTTGTCCATTGCATCGTCCAGTGGGCTCGTGTACACCGGCTCCCAAGGCAACGTCATTCGAATATGGAAGCTACCGGAGTTTGCAGAATGTGGGCAACTTAAAACTAAAGCATGCATGGCGGTTGCATTAGAAGTATCGAATGATAAAATTTTTGCAGCCTACGCTGATTGCAAAATTAGGGTTTGGCGCCGGAGTTGGGACGGAATTATCAAGCACGTACGCATAGCAACGATACCGAGCACCGGAGGTTACGTCCGGAGCTACATCGCCATCGGCAAGGACAAAATGGTAATTTAATATGGTTTTGATTTGCATTTATGACTCTTTAAATGCTCATCACTACAGTTGTCTACATTTAAAAATGTGGTACTAAATGAAAGTGACATAAGTTAATAATTGAAATGGGATCTTAACACAAGCTAATTGTCTACTACCCTCTATTAGATGCATATTTAAAAAAGAATACACCCAACTAGAAATTGGTCATTGAGTTGGTGTATGCTCGACTAAACATGATCGATGGAAGCTAGACTAGCAACTAATCGTCCACGTATTAGGACATTTACGATATTTATCTGTCGCATGTCTTGAAATGCAATTTTTTCATTTAAGCCTGCAAAATAATTGGCAAAACTGTTACAACCTTGTATCAATCAAACAGATGAAACATATGGGGCCAATATCATCACTGGCTATCAATGTATCATGTGACATTTTGTACTCAGCATCCCTTGATAGAACAGTAAAAGTTTGGAGACTCTCCGATTTCAAATGCATCGAGACAATCCAAGGCCATCCCAAGCCGATCAACGACATTGCTGTGGCGGACGATGGAGTTCTTTACACTGCATCTGATGACGCGGCCGTTAGAGTATGGCGGCGCAACTTTAGTAACGAGGATCCTCCCCATTCCCTCATTGTCACTGTACCGGCAAAATGTTCTCCGGTTAAAACTTTAGCACTAACGGTAGATGGATGGGTGCTGTACGGTGGTTGCACGGATGGCTACGTGCAATACTGGCTAAAGGGGTGTTTTTCCGGACAGTTGCAATATGGTGGTGCGCTTCCGGGGCACACTCATGCTGTGATGTGCTTAGCCAGTATCGATAATTACATCGTGAGTGGCTCCGCTGATGGGACGAGCCGGATTTGGATTCGGGAACAAGATGGTCGACATGCTTGCATTGGTGTGCTGCAGGGTCATAGAGGACCTATAAGGTGTGTTGCTGCCTTTCCTGAACGCACATCTGAGGATAGCATCGACGAGGGTTGCACTATTTGCACAGGTAGTCTCGACGGAGTCCTTAAAGTATGGCAGTTTAGGAACGTTCGAGATTACTCGCAGAATGCTCACGGGTATTTCGTGCTGCCTTGAGTACATGGTTGTTTATCGAGTCTTATTTAAGATATAAATAAATAAGTAATTAACTACAACTTATGTAACAACATATATATAAATGTTTTGAATTCAAGTCTCGTTCTCAACCTTAAATTGTAGTCGAATACTTATTATGCACATTATGCTAAAGAGAGGTCTATTATTACCTTGCATATTCATTCACTTTTTCAGTTTCACTTTTCTCTTTTTCCTGCTAGAATATGAGTAAGAAAAAGATATCTCAAGAAACAGTAATTAATTTATCAAATTCCGTCCTGGAAGGTTACATTAGTGAAGCTTGTGATGCGTAGTCATTAGTCGATAATGCGCGAATGATATGATAAATTACAGTGCATACAAAGGATAAAGATCGAAATAATGAGATATCAGATTAAAGTTCTTGTTGGAAAGAAGAACTTACAACAATTATTGACAGATAGTACTAAACAATAAAATAAGTGAAACTTTCCTTGATCACTTGGTAGAAGGGCTCTTCTAAGATCATCTGGTAGTATTCTTGATATCTGTCTTTCTGCGCTTTAAACTGGATGTTCGAGTTATGAATTCTATCACGAGTGATGCGAAAATAGGCCACGTGGAATTCGTGGCTCCATCTCAACCCCTTCACTCGAGCCTCGATCGCTACTGGAATCATCATTTTTCAGCAGCCGCTGGATCCAATGACACAGCAGGCGAAGAGCCATGAGAATTCCAATGACGATCAAGGCCGAAATTAGGTACGATTCGACAGAAGAATTCTTGCACTGAAACAAGAATCCCAGTAGGCAAACCATGGTTAAAACTACTACTAATTAAGAAAAAAAAATACTTGGAATTTGTTTACTTGGATTCATTCCTTGAACTGATATAATGTGGTCTCCTGTTTGACAAGAATGGTATAGAATTGATGTTTAACGAAGAGAAGAGGACAAGGCTAAAGTAAAAAGTGCCTCTCCTGAGGATATTCTGCTTTGCTTTTAGTTGCAGACTGGCTTTTGCAGATCAACTAGTCAAGTCTACTCCACTAGTATAATGAAAAATAACTTATTACATAAATTTCAATTTTTCATTTACTTATAAGCTAACTTTTTAAGTTTAGCCAAACACGTTATTTGATTTTCAATCTTATTAGTTAAATTTCCCATTCTTTTCCTTTCAC
>CAIGRB010134847.1:38615-89914 GCA_903798255.1 Fraxinus quadrangulata
GTACCTGGTCACAGAGATGCATGTGGTCTAGAGGGAATACTCCTTTTTCTGGTGGTACTGTGCTCAATCCTCTATTTCCACCAAATGCTCCCCCTGCGTATTCAGCACAAATATTAATTCAACGCACATATGCACATATGAGAAACATGCACACGAAGAGAATCTTGGGGATTTGCATATTCATTGAGTATATGTGAACCTACGAGCCAAAACAATCTTTCTACTATTGAAATTGAAGGATCGAGTGATGAACCCAAGAATCTAAATCAAGTAAATTAAGGAGAAAGAGGGAAGAAAGGAGTTCCAGCCTCCAGGCCCATTGGACTTGAATTGTTTAAGCTATTTTGCACAGAAAAGTTTTTTTTTTTTAAATGATATCTACATGACCAACTTGACAATTAACGTTAGCAATGTAAATACCAGCAATAATTTGTTTAAAACTGTTTATTTATCTACCAATCTAATTACTTTTAGCATTCAAATAATCAGTTGAAAAATTGACAACTAAAAAATTCGGCATCGATAATCTTATATTAAAACAAAGGTTCAAACAAAACACAAAAAGAACAAACTTTTAATTCGATTCAATATACATACATTCATACATGAAACGATGATTTTTCACATTTGTTCAGGAAATTTTAGTGAGCAGAAAATGAAAAAGAGATAAGAATACATAAACCTAACAAGATGAAGTGAAAAACATTTACCTGCACTCATTTGTCAGATTGTGTTATACTGTTTCTTCTTTCGCTCTCTTTTTCTTGAACTGCCACTTCATTTATAAATCCATCGCATTTTAATACAGATGGAATTCACATGAAAATACCGTAGTGTTTGAATAAATTGGGAAATTAGGGCATCAGCTTCGAGCTACGTCGTTTCATTGACACAATGTTCAAATTGCTTTGGAGAATTTGTAGCGTGGTCCTCCCAATTTTAAGGGTAGTAATACTTTGGTCCTAGATGTGGCAATGGCACCAGCTCACGAGCACGAGCTTCTACTCGGCTCGTTACTCGTGAGAGCTAAACCCATGAGCTCATGGGCCAAGCTTCGGCTCGCAAGCTCGTCACTTTTTTTTTTTAATGATAAACATTTAAAAAAAAAAAAAAATAAACCCTCCGTCTTGAACGAGGCTCGTGGGCTCGGCTCGTGCTTGTCATTTGAGGAGCCTAAGCCATCCATGAGTCAACTTTTCACGAGCTGAGCCGACAAGCTGCTCGGTCCGTTTGCCACCACTATTTGGTCCTTAAGTTTTCTTGGATATTTAGCCTCCGTATAGGGAAAATTTAAAAACAGTTTAATTTATAAATAGGTAAAAATGAATGATTGATAAATAGATAGTACTTGTATGTCTATTAAGATGTGAGACTAAAAAAACAAAATCTCAAAAGGATTTTCATTCTGAATATATCATAATTCTAAGATAAAAATACAAGAGGATAAATATTTACCTGATTTATAAATAGGTAAAAATGAGTTGTGATCAGTACTTGTGGATCTCATAATATGTATAAATAAAATTAATTATTGACTTTAATTTCGATTTTTATCAATTTCTTGTAGTTAAACCAAACAAGGGCTTAAATCTGTCCAATTACTTCAAGTTTTTGGCAAATCATTTGACCTAGTAATGACCAAGATTTTATGGATAAAATTAGGCTTTTACTCTACTCTCAAGGAGGAAACTACAAATTAGGTTAACGAACTCATTAGCCAACAACCGGTTTTTTTCGTACGTAAAAATGTAAAAGGAACAACTCATATAATGAGAAGACAATACCTAATAGAATCCTATTCAACAATGTCACATCCATCATAACACAAAAACACATCGTTAATGGTAATTTATATTCAAAATTAAAATATTGTTAATCATAAAAGGATAGTGTTTGATGATGTGGTAATGCTGTCAATAGAACTTGTCCATGTGTAGTCATCTTCCGAGGGTTTTACTGATTTTGCATTAACTCCTTAGAGACATTTTAACACCCTCCAACTCCATAGCTACTTCTTTCATAGTTGGCCTACTTTTTCCATTCAAATTTAAGCTCCTCTTTGCAAGTTTTGCAACAAGAGTAAATTCTTCTCTTTTACCTTGCTCTAACACTTGGGCATCAAGAATTGTTTCAAGATTGTTTACTTCCATGCATAATAAAAATCTTGTTGCTAAACTCCTTTCATGATCTATTTTATTTGAAGATATTGGTCCTTTTCCAGTCAAGAGTTCGACAAGAACAACTCCAAAGCTATATACATCACTTTTTTTCTGTAAATTGACCTGATTGAAAGTACTCGGGATCAAGATATCCGAATGTCCCTTTTACTAGGGTAGTTAGATGAGTTTGATCCATTGTGACTGATCTTGAAATTCCAAAGTCTGAAACTTTTGCTACATATTTTTCATCCAAAAGTATGTTGCTAGACTTGATATCTCTATGATAGATGGGAAAGGAAGTTGCATAATGGAGGTAGGCAAGTGTTTCTGCAACCTCTACTGCAATTTTCAAGCGCATCTTCCATGTAAATGGAAACTCACCACTATCATCATAGATAAGATCGAAAAGGGTTCCATTGGAAATGAATTCATAAACTAACAAAGGAACTTCTGTTTCCAAACAACATCCTAACAGCTTTACCACATTTCATGATTTATTTGTGAGAGTATGACAACCTCGTTAATGAACTGTTTCACTTGATTTTCGTCTACCAACTTAGATTTCTTTATGGCTACAATTTTCCCATTAGATAACATACCTTTATAAACTGTCCCTTGCCCTCCTTGACCAAGTATTCGATTTTCATTGAAGCGATCAGTGGCCATGTCCAAGTCTTTAGAAGTAAAAATTCTTGTTTTCTCCAGTATATCTTCATGTGGTGATATTTGTTGTCGCAACAAAAGGCCGGCATTCCGTTTGAAAAATTCTTCCTTTCTCTTTTTGACCTTTCTCTTTTTAAGAAATTTAAGCAACCAAAAGCCAGTCAATAACAGTAGTAGAAATCCCATTCCCGCACCCAAGCTTGCTCCTGAAGTTCCAAAACATGCGAAGTTACTGAAAAGGACAACATCACATCTAATTGGGATTTTTTCCTTTTTCTTTTTTACTAGTAAGTTACTTTTCAAGAAACGTGTCATGTATAATACTTGTGGATCTTACTAACCGTGTTATTAAAGTTTTACTTTAAAAGAACATTTTAGTTAAAAAAAAAAAAATGAAACCCAACCAGGGGCTAACGTTCACGAGTATTAACTGAAAAATACCTATTGCCACTTTGCTACGGGATTCTAGCACCCGAAAACAACCCGCACCATCTTTCATTCCATCACCATAATAACCACGAGGACACGAACACTCAAAAGAACCCGGTGTATTGGTGCATATCCCATTTGAGTCGCACGGAAAATTCTTGCATTCATCAATATGTAGCCTCAGATCAAGCATCATAACAACAATTGTTAGATTATTTACGCTACGCAGAACAAATAAGAATAGTAATAGAGAAACTAACCAAGGCATCCTGGACTGAGGTAAGGGGTGCCTTCGTATCCTTCCCTGCACCTACAATTATATCCTCGAATACCAGCATCATCTACACAATAACTGTTCTCTTTGCATGCATACCTACCATATTTCTGCATTTTCGAGCAATTTTTGGATCCAATCCTCCAATCCAAAACCAATGGTATATCCCTTAACCCCGCGGAGTTATTTAGAAATGTTGTTGAATCATTGAGATCAGATAAACGGAAAGTGAAACCGAGACGATCCATCATTCCAAGAAACACAAAGCTGCACGAAAAAAGTTTGGATCTCTGCCAATTACTGTTGATATTGATTAGGCGAATGATTAGAAATTTTTTACCTTTGGATACCGAAGTTTGGCAACAGCCAGTGCCAGGACAAGATCGGGCACCACCGGAAACTTCCTGGCTCTCACAGTAGGATGCACAAGAAGTACCGGCGCCATAGGTACTCGACATGTTTGAATCATCTGATAAATGCAGTCCAATAGCCCAAGTCATCACAACCAAAGACAGTGATTTGATTTGCATCAGACAAGGTATATGGACTGTAATTAAAGTAGTCGATTTCTAACATAGTAATCTTGTCCAAGTCAGTCAAGTCATAACATGCCACAACCTGCTACTGTCTCCAGCTCTTGACATAAATTTGAGTTTCTGAAAATTTTACAACCTCGAAGAGAGAAGCGGCGTTAGGAAGGTAGGCCTTTGGCGGGTTGGAAGAAGTATTGCAGTAGATATCGAAGCCTGAGTCCATCGAACAATTCGACCCGATTCCAATGCCAAACGGGTATGGAACTTGTAAGTTTCCACATCGACTTTGGCAGCCCGGCTTAGTGGCGGCGTTTGACAGTGGTGCTACTGCCAGTGAAAGCAAGCAGCGATATGTCCAAACATTTTAAGCATGTTCAGAAAGATTGGGCTAATCAATGATTAAATAGGCATAGGGGACAAAAACACGAAGCAGTGCAGGCCGGAGAACATAGTCAGCAATAGTGACATGTATAGTAGAATAACTAACTTAGTATACTGTGTATGTTATGCAATACTTGAGATTCGAGAATAATAGGCATTATCATATATCTTAATCTAATCATTCCCTCGAGTAGAAACCAATTGTCGATCTTCCAAAGCACGCTTAGTCAAGGGTCGATCTCTGGCCCCAAACTCCAAAACATATGATCCATTGTCGTTTCCTTACCTCATTCATCAAGGCTCATTACATTTTTTTAGCCATTCAGAGAAGAATTTAAAAGTTTGAAATGGTACACAAGTCTAAAAAATCCATACTTTTCTGTTCATGATCGGGCGTGAAACGATGTGAGATATGAATTTTCTGTCAAAATGTCATGTTGCTGTCACTTTTACACGAAGTAGTCTGTGATTTTCACTCATTTGAAGTACTTGTACTTAATTCCGTAACTTGTGAATTTTTTACTTATATCAAATGTTTGTGTTATCCTACCTGGATCACAAGACTTAATATTTTGATCTATATTTTCGATGTGAAATTTATCCCTTTACAGCTTGTAAGGTTTTTCACTAATGAAATTACAATATTGTTTACATATATTAAATTAGAGTAGACGCAGTCATATATCTTTAGAACAAATTTTTTAAGTTAACAAATACACATTTTTTTGTCTAATTTAGGTTGGACAGCAACAGAATACCCATTCTTTTGTCCGCAGGTGCTGGCCAACTAAATTTTTTAATAGCACCTTTGAATATGATCTGAATTCATCACATCTATTTGGGATGGAGTTATGCTGCTTGACCTGGGATTAAATCTCGGGTTTCAAACCATGAGCGCCACGTGACGCCCCCTATTGGAGGGGTGTCTGCAATCCCAGGCCAAGAAGCATTTTTGTTTGGGATGTTCGATACTTCTGACTGGATGGACACCTCCCCTATCGCAGGAGGCCTGCTGGCCCTTGGCATTGCCAGGGCCCATGTGACCCATCTCCTCCCCCACCTATCAAGGGGGCCAACTGGCCCTGGCGTTATCAGGGCCCATGTGGTCTTGGCAATATGTGATGTTCAATCAGCGTAGTTCATCTCATATCATGTATAATTTTGACCCAATTCGATATGTTAATCCTTGACCTGACCCGTTCTCTTTTTTCGGGTAAATTATTGGTCCGATTTTGCGAACATAGTTTAAAAGTTCAACAATTAGATTTGAATAAACACGCATCTTTTCTTGTGCATGAAAAATTCAACTTCTTACTGGGCTTGGCCACGTCAGGCCTGGGTGGCCCCACCTGTTGACTGCACTACTCCAAGAAAAAACCTCATTCTTAAATCCAATTCTAAACAGAAGAATAATTCATGACAATACTGAATCGGTTCCAGTCTATAGAGAAATAACAAAACACACACACTTGAACAGAAAGGAAACACGAATCAAGTAAAATGTTGAATTGGTAGCAAATGGTTATATATGAAAGGAAAACAAATTAAAAGTACGGTCGGACCAATGATATACAATGTGTACGGAAATACGTAGGCATTGACGTTGACAAAATTGTTCTAATCACCCGTTTGATAGATCAAGAGATGCGCACGTACAAAATTTTGATGACCCTATCAATTGAACTAATAAAGTTCTTACTTGGTATTAGAACTGTACTGATACAAAAAAAAATGATCGATTGTACGAAGTATTCAAGAATATGTAAACAATCTTCATCTCCTTGTGATTTTTTGTATCTTCCCCGATGCATTGGTGCACATGAGCGCCGACACCGTTTACGAGGCTTTGGCATTAGTAGAATCAATTGTTTGCACCATTTTCAATAATACAGAGGAAATTCCATGACAAAGGGATGCAAAATATGCTCTTCTTGCCTGAAAGGAATGATGCAAATCTAAAAGTGCCTTGGGTATAAAATCCTAAGAAATACAGCAACATTAACACTATTTGAATCAGATTGTCAGGTCCTAATGGGTCTGTCTTTGGTGTACGACTATGTAGCTTGGACTCGGGTGTGGTTGTTCGAGGTGTCGGATCCTTTTCTTATAAAATCTAGGATATGGAGGGTACATCTAGGAAGGATCCAAATATAGACAAGGTTATGCAGTTACGTCTTACGAAGTTAAATTTATATATAAATAATTTTTGATGCATTTATAGGGATGCGTTCAAGGGATTAAGATAGTGCATTTTTGGCCAACCTTAAAAAGGTTTTTGTTTCCAAACATGTCCGAATATGTTGCTCTTTTATTACGACGTTACTTACTTTGAAAGTAAATCTCATCTTCCTGTCAAATTAAATTCTAAATTATTTCTAACGAACTTCATAAGCTAAACCGAACATGCGATAGTGATACTTTTTCATATAACACCAATTTTCCACTGTATAATAAGACGTTTCCAGCTGTTTAATTAGAGATTATAGAATTAAAACCTGAGATACTGTCTTCAAGCATGGTACTCATATGCTTTCCTCCAGAACTACTTTCTTGTCTGCAATCATATTTTCTAATTGTGACCGTTTCGTAGACCTAATATCAAGTATGCTGGGTGGCATTGGTTGAAGGGACCCGTGCAACTCGACTAAGTTGAAGAATTCTTGCTTGGTCAAACTCTTTTTCTGGACGAGATTATTGACAACAGCATCCATAAGTTCTCGATTTTGCTGAAGAATCTGCTTAAAAGTAGCAAGCTCTTAATAACTTCTTAATGAATAAGATATTTTATTGCTGTTTAGTCATACTATAACACACCTTTTTTGCACGATCATAACACATATTTAGGATCCGCAATGCCTCTGTATCAATATCCTGAAAATCAAAGTTGTATGCCAGAAATCAGGCAGTGACAGTCATAAAAAAATATTAAGGTAGAGCCTAAAGGAAGAATATGTAAAATATATAAAAGCCAGATGCAGAAAAGAAAAACAAAAAAGGACGAAGACGACAGCAGAAAATTTCCCTCCATTTCCAGCTTCTTGTATCCTCTTGGACCATGAGATCATTCTCAGAAATTAAGATAGAGCCAAATAATAAAGTTGAAGATATCAGATTAAAAAAACTTGCACTTGCTCAAGGGCATCAAAAATTTAGAAATAGAATTTAGAACTATTGAAGAAGCCCAAGGCATATAGAATTTTACATTTATCCTCTCTGCAGTCCAGAAGTTGTTCAGACCATAATGTTTCTCAGAAAGGCCACCAAGAACCAAAGTCCGTGCAGCTGACCTAGCATTGTCTGCAGTCTCTGCCCATATCGTACTCAACTGGAAATTTTCAAAAGCATTCGTGAGAAATTATTCAAAAGAGTGACTATAATTGGACATCTGAGATCAATTTTATAGCATTTTTCTTCTTATGATGGGGAAATTAACCTCACAATTATCACAAGAATAATGGAACCATTGAATGTTCAAATGAAAAGATTCTTGATCAACATGCCAAAAGAAGTTTTTATTCTCCTTAAAATATCCATTAGTATATATCCACTTTCACCATTTCGACAGAGTAAGTCCAATAGTGCCATTAACAATTAGAATGATAAGAGTCTCAGGATTTGCACACTAAAATTGGTGAACTGAAGTTCATTCTCAATAGCATCGATGTAATTCCCATAAATAGAAATGTTGAGAACAACAGGTTACTCAAAAACTTCTTGATTTTCCACATTTGGACCTCGTAATAGAAAAGAAAAAATCTTCATCTTTCCACAGGTATGTAGATCATTTGGCTTTATATGTGAAGAGGACAATCATACAGAGAAAATAGGTAAAAACACCAAAATTTGGAGCCATCCTGTAAACTATATTTCCAGTCAGGCCTCTGTTAACAAAAATTTCTTAGAATGAATTGGGATATCGTATCCTGTTACAGCAACATATTTTAACATCACAATAACCTCACACTAAAGAAATGCCACAAGAAATTCATGAATTGAAATACAGAAAACGAGACTTGAAAGTCTTATTACCTGACCCTCTCCATACCACAGCTCATCAGCTGCTCGTGGTGCTAGTTGGACTGTAATGTGATCCAATAGAGATTGCCGACTGCAAAAAAGTACAAAAAAGTGCATATATTAATACATAAAGGACTCAGAGCAGGTTGAATTGTGTGATTGCTGTTAACATGTTCAAGAACAGCCATTATGCTGCAAAGCATCAAGAAATCATAGAGGAAAAAGGTCTAACTGAGTTAATTCCTCAAGGATGTGCTTTATAGAATAAAATCATACCCATAGAAATGCAATTTATTTTTTGGAATGGGGGGCAAGGTGCTTGCTACGTATTGAAAGCGCATATTAGAAATGGATAGTAATTAAACGCTAGCGCATATTAGAAATGGACAGTAATTACCTCGTCAAATATATTAAGGTAACCAAATAGAGAAATATTGTACAGCTCATGTGGTAAGAGAAGCCATACCTCAACATTCCTTCCTTGAATTTCACGTGGTCCATTTTCATACGTACATAGCCCAATTCCCTTCCAGCTCTTGGAGCAATTGTGACCTGATAACATGAAGCAGTATCGAAGAATCAGAAGTCACCATGATTAAACTACAACAAAAAGGAGAAGAAAAAATTTCATTAATAAAATATCACTATCACAGAAAATCATGTGCATAGACTAGAAAACTATGAAGCTAACTTAAAATGATCCTTGCCTACTGAATAAGCACGAAGACAAATTAACTACTCCAGAAAGATTAATTGTACCATCATAGACGTAATGGAAATATTTCAGTCGAGATGCACATGGAAGACCATGAATAGGAAGTATTGATTGTTCATTTTCCTAGTAGGGTGCAGCACTTGATGATATATCAAGAGGGATAAACCCAAAGGAGCACAATGTATACAAGGTGGGGTTTAAAGTTAGACCAAGGGCTCAACAAGCTCAAGCGTTTGTTGATATATGAAGCAAGGCTATGCATCCAAGAGGGTAAAGAAAAAGTTGGGAAGTGAATTAAGCTCAAGAGTCTGGTTAGGGGTTCTTTGATATTTCATAAATCATATCGTGTTGGTCAATTCTTTTTCATGACATACTTGCTCTGTGCTGGCAAGTATACTTTTTCATTATATATGGGTGTCCCCTACCCCACCCCCACCCCACAAAAAAATAGGAAAGAAAAGGAGTAATAATAATTGATGATTAATCAAAAAAATTGACTGGTGAAAAACATAATAATAGAGAAGCTTGATGAAATAATAATTCAGGAAATTTTAGTCTGGCATAAGTAATGATCATCCATGTAAGTAGAAATATGAAAGCATATAGTAATAATAGGAAGTATAGATCATACGAATTCAATATTCCTAAGATCAGGGAAGTTCACAGCCACAACAGCCATTGCTGCTTCATTAATAGCTACTTGCTTCCACGTCTCAGGGCTCCTATCTTTTTTATCAAGCATTCCTCGTTCTTCTATTTGAGCAGCTTGTAACAAGTCATCAGTTGTAATCTGTAAGAGTAAGAAAGTTAAAATTAAACAAAATTTCCAAAATGTCATGCACATGTTCATGTATCTCAGCGCGTGTATGCTAATACTTAAGATCGTAACCAAGGTTGTCAGCACCATAACATTTATTCGGATTGATGAAGAGGCATTGGGGATCGCATCGAGGATCATAAGATTATACTAAATATTAATAATTAAAATATTAAAAAACAGATAAAACATCAAATATTCTTAACAAAAAGCAACAACTATAACTAACTAAAATCAAACTAGAAAATGAAGGTTGAAACTACTTCATAAAGGTCCACAATTTACAATACATAATATGTCAAATAATAAACTTAAACATGATGCCAAAAGTCAAACGTATAAATTTTCAACCATGTGAATCATCAAAAGTAAAGTCTCTATTATTGTTTTCGAAGTTGTCATTTTTATCGGAAAATATCAATGTCGTTCACAACATCACCAGTCTGACTAACTTCATCTTCACTAATTTCAAAAATCTCATCAATTGACTGTAGCTAGTCTGTGTATATACATGCAAGGAGGAAGAAATTGAAGGTAAAAGACAATCCAGCACAGAAAATAGCATATGAACAGATACACAAAGTAGCCTCCACGGTTCACTTTTTCATTCTCAAGAACCCCATCTAGGAAGATAAAGTATAAACAGGGAAGCAAAAGGAAAAAGAAGAAAAAGAGAGAACAGGGAATGATGAATGCTTAACTGGTATAGAATCACAGGGAAGCTTAACTGGTTATAAAGAGAAGCCCTTCAAGATTCTACAACCTTTAGAACTTAATGGAGAGATCATAGGCTTACTAAGAATGCACAAATGGAGATTGCCCAACATAAGGCGTGAATGTATTAGAATTAATAATTTTTTTGCTGCTGTCTATAGATTCATTACTTGTAAACAGAATTTGTACAGCTTTGGTGATTTTGTTTTTTTTTTTTTTTTTTTTTTTTTTTTGTAAAAACTTCCTAGAGGTAAGGTGACATGTCCCATTCAATGTATTAGTTCTCCATATACTAGGGTAGGGGAATAGCCATACCCCTCATTCAAGCTTAGGTACACAGGCCAAAAAGCCCTTACCTAACTGAAATGGCCTTTACCCAAAAAAATGCTAAAATCATTGCAATTTCTAGGTCCAGCATTTCAAAGGGTTGAGTACCTCAGTTCTTCCATCACGCATCATATTAATAGCAGCGACCTCAATGATGTTGGCTAGCTCCGCACCAACCATTCCATCAGTCATAGTGGCAACAGCCATATAGTCCACATCTGGTGCCATTGGCTTCTTTCTAGCATGGACCTAATATGAGAAAAATAAAGAATAAGGAGGTACTATTGAACCTTAAGGCTAAAGAACAATAAATGATAGATTATTACCACTGAGGTTTCATCAAAATGAATTTGCAAGATAAAAATAAAAAAAATAAAAAAAACTGCTAGTTCATGAAATACAAATTTAGTTTGCATGCGTATAAACAAATAGTTTATGCATTGGATTTTGGAGCATCTAGGTTGCATATATAAACTAAGTATACATGGGATATTTCATACCTTTAAAATTTCAATGCGTCCTATAAGGCCAGGTTTTGGAATATATATTTTCCGATCAAACCTTCCTGGTCTTACAAGTGCTGGATCCAAAATGTCAGGCCTGTTTGTGGAAGCAATAGTAATCACTTCACCTCTTCCTTCAAACCCATCCAGGCAGACTAGAAGCTGAAGCATAATTGCAATATTAACCATAAATGTGAATCCATATGGTAACCATCTGAAAACTTAGAGAAATGCATTATGCCCAAAGAACCTGATTTAAAGTTGCATCCCGTTCTTGTCCACCAGATCCCTTAATCAAACCACGTTCCCTTCCAACAGCATCCAGCTCATCAATGAAGACAACGGATGGAGCCTATTCAAATTCACATAACAACACTCACAAATATTAACGTTTCCATGAGATTACCAAATTTTTCACTAAGAAAAATATCTTTGAGAAAGTAAAAGCAGCGAGGTATATATGAGATCTGCTGTAATGTCATTGATATNTTTTTTTTTTTTTTTTTATATTTTATTTTTTTTTGTTTTGTTTTTTTTTTTTTTTTTTTTTTTTTTTTGTAAAAACTTCCTAGAGGTAAGGTGACATGTCCCATTCAATGTATTAGTTCTCCATATACTAGGGTAGGGGAATAGCCATACCCCTCATTCAAGCTTAGGTACACAGGCCAAAAAGCCCTTACCTAACTGAAATGGCCTTTACCCAAAAAAATGCTAAAATCATTGCAATTTCTAGGTCCAGCATTTCAAAGGGTTGAGTACCTCAGTTCTTCCATCACGCATCATATTAATAGCAGCGACCTCAATGATGTTGGCTAGCTCCGCACCAACCATTCCATCAGTCATAGTGGCAACAGCCATATAGTCCACATCTGGTGCCATTGGCTTCTTTCTAGCATGGACCTAATATGAGAAAAATAAAGAATAAGGAGGTACTATTGAACCTTAAGGCTAAAGAACAATAAATGATAGATTATTACCACTGAGGTTTCATCAAAATGAATTTGCAAGATAAAAATAAAAAAAATAAAAAAAACTGCTAGTTCATGAAATACAAATTTAGTTTGCATGCGTATAAACAAATAGTTTATGCATTGGATTTTGGAGCATCTAGGTTGCATATATAAACTAAGTATACATGGGATATTTCATACCTTTAAAATTTCAATGCGTCCTATAAGGCCAGGTTTTGGAATATATATTTTCCGATCAAACCTTCCTGGTCTTACAAGTGCTGGATCCAAAATGTCAGGCCTGTTTGTGGAAGCAATAGTAATCACTTCACCTCTTCCTTCAAACCCATCCAGGCAGACTAGAAGCTGAAGCATAATTGCAATATTAACCATAAATGTGAATCCATATCGTAACCATCTGAAAACTTAGAGAAATGCATTATGCCCAAAGAACCTGATTTAAAGTTGCATCCCGTTCTTGTCCACCAGATCCCTTAATCAAACCACGTTCCCTTCCAACAGCATCCAGCTCATCAATGAAGACAACGGATGGAGCCTATTCAAATTCACATAACAACACTCACAAATATTAACGTTTCCATGAGATTACCAAATTTTTCACTAAGAAAAATATCTTTGAGAAAGTAAAAGCAGCGAGGTATATATGAGATCTGCTGTAATGTCATTGATATATCAGAGAGAAGCTTAAGAGAAAAAGGAATAAATGAAGCAAAGATAAAGCATTAGCACTAGTTAGCGGCATTGATGTTGATATAAACATCATTGTACACAGTGAGTCAGTAACCCTCATATGCAGAATAGAAGCTTTTAAAATTCTAAGCACCATAAAAAAATAGAAAACTCACATTTTCCTTCGCTTCTTGGTAGAGTGCTCTAACACGAGAAGCACCAACCCCAACATATATTTCGACAAACTGAGATGCAGAAATGGAGAAGAAATTTACCCCTGCCTCACCAGCCACAGCTTTTGCTAACAATGTCTTTCCCACCCCAGGGGGACCACAAAGAAGTATACCACCTGAAATTTTTTGTCAGGCAATAATACCTACCAGATGAGGCATGAGACGAGTAACACGAGTAGTGAGAAAAGATATGAACTTATAAATTGACACGCATCAAGAAAGGTGATTATAGAAACTGCAAGAAACTCTACACTAATATATACATGTTGTACGAAATAGAAAATAACTCTTTCCACGAAAAAAATAACATGTATGATATATTTAGGTGACAAAACTACTATAAAACCACAAGGAAAGTTCAGAATCAACAGTTTAACTATAACGTCTTCATTTCCAAATCAAAGAGTAAAACAGATAGCTTTGGGATTTACTAGTCACAATAGTCTAGCCATAGTACTTTCATTTCCAAAATCAAAATATTAAAGCACTAGCCTTAATGTGCATTGAGCAACTCAGGTATGTGATGCAAGTAAAGCATAGTCGAGTGCAAAGAACATCATGCAAATACAGGTTAAGATTTCTTAGCAGGACCTTCAACGCTAACCAACTAACGAGCATAAATAACAACTGCATCTTTACTGCTCATCAGGAAAACAGGGAACTAGATTTCCTATCTAAAAAATATATACATATCTCAGCAAATCTCAATATATGAATAAGATAGAAAACCAACATCAAAGTTTGTGAAAAGCAATAATCTGACCTGGTATTTTGACTCCACGCCTGCGGTACATTTCCCCGTGGGTGAAGAACTTCACAATCTCCTCAAGCTCGAGACGGATTTTACCAAGCCCAGCAACATCTGAGAATTTAACATCCACCCCTCTTTCCAAATACTGTGGAAGTCTCTTGTTGTGCGCCCTCCGAACACGTGCACCAGACTTCATGAATTGTTGTGCCATTTTCATGTAAGGATTGTCCCCAGCCTTTCCTCCTCCTTCCTCCTCCTCCTCATCATCATCATCCTCAATCCCTGCCATTTCCCTCTCCAGCTCCCTCATCTTCTTCTTCTCCTCTGCCTCTGCCTTCTCTATCTTCAATCTATCCTCGTAATCCTTCTTCTGCTTCCTATAACTAAGAACAACTGTGCGGTAAAATATATAAAAGAAAACCAACCCAAGAGCCGTGGCAACATTGGAATCACTAGCTAATTTCTGCCACATAATTGCCATGTCCTGTGAACTCCTACGTGCCTGGCGCAAGGACTCCTCATACTTTATCTTCTTCATCTCCTGCCTATTTTTCTTCTCCTCTATTTTCTTCTGCATTTTTATGGCTTTTTCCATCATCTCCCTTTCTTCCCTATATTTTTGCAGTTCCTCATTCTTCCTCTGTTTAAACTCCTCTCTCACTTTCTTCAACTCCAATGCCTTCTTCGACTGAGGCTTTGGCTTAACCAATGAAAACATCCATATTGGAATTTTTGATAGGAACCCAAGATAAGGCCTTGGTATTTCAGGTTTTCTCAGAGGTGGACTATAAGCATTAACACAAATTCCATCAACCTTCAGTTCATCCCATTGTCCCCAGAAGCTTGGATCGCTCTCAATTGAAGGCAAAACAATCCTAACAACCTTATTATCCTCCAAGACTGCCAGAACCACCTCGGGCCGCTGCTTCAACTCAGCATTCGGTGGCTTTATAACATGCTTAAGCTTATTTTCCCTTTTCAAGTCCAATATTTCACTATAAGCGAGCCTATGGGATATCGCTGGAAGGTCCTTAACCCAATTTTTCAATTCCTCTGGGGTTAGTGCCTCAGATCTTTTTCCTGAACGCTTCTTTTCAGACACTTTAGCTGCATGTGAAGTCTGGGGCAGTGAAGCTGAAATTACTGTTAATGTTACAGAAAGCTTCAATAAATTAAACTGGGTTTTTCTGAATTTTGATTCTTCTTCTTTCTCTCCACATATAATGGTGTACCTTCTAGAATGGCATGAAATTGAGGGTAAAGCTTTGAATTTTCGAAATTTATGCTGGGTGTATAGAGGAATTAAGGGTAAGAATGAAGAATTGAGAATACAATTACACGCCATCAAATGAAAATAATTAATTACTCGTAGAATAACACTAGGGTAAGTTTAGAGTAATTACATTATCAGAAAAATCGCTGAATTGGACTCCTAAGAACACCACAATTTGAAAGAGATTGATTGTTATACATTCTGTCAGTGCAAGATATGTATATATTGCACATATATACGTGTGTATCTATATATGTAAGTATAGACTGTAGCGAGGGTGGGGGTGGAGCGGCGAATATGGCGATGCGGTGATGGGGCTGCTGATCGAAGGAGACGATGATTTTCAGGGTGTTATCCAACATGGAAAGAGGCCTTGTGGGAGTGATCTTATTTTTCAAATTTGACAAAATTAGCACTAAATTGATAACGTTTTCACACACTCGTAAATTAACTCCTGCTATTTCTAAAGCCTAAATAAATTGACATATATGTGTTTTTTCCATTTGAGTATCCGTTTGGTAAACTATATAAAGAGAAATAGTGGCGGATCCAATAAAATATGGAGATAATAATGAATCGTCGTTATGAATATGTATTGAAATTAATGTTTAATTTGATTAAATTTATAAACTATTTTATATATTTGTTTGCCAAATGGAGACCAAGTCGAGTGGTGTGATACGAGGTACAAGATTGACTTGTATCATGTTGAAGTGTCTCGTCTAAAATCCTGAACAAATAGTAAAGAGAAATTTATTTATTTATTTGAAATATGGTGTATCGTAGAATAGATCTTCCACATGAATGGTTGATTTATTGCATATTTCAAGACACGTTATTATTCGAGTAATTATATTTAGCAGCATTGGTGTCTAGCACTAGTTTAAATGATAACTGCATGACATTAAATGATATATTCATTTAAATGCAATATCACGCGATTCATTAAATTGAATATATCAAGTGTGACCACCTAAATTGATGTTCTAGCATTACTGGTACTAAATATCATTATTCTTATAATTGAGATACCACCAACATTCCATTAGATCAAAACCCTCAAAAAGGAGACGATAAGGGCTCTTTGACTATAGATTGATCTGGGGAATCCACAATGGCAGCAGTACTAGTACATGAACATTGGCAAGATGTTTCCACAACCTGATCAGTCTTTTCCTTTGGTTCAGAAATCACCACTGCCATCTCCTTGATTGCAACAACTGGTTTCAATCCCTCCATAGATAGATAGTTTGCAAGTGTTGGGGTATGTCTTCTAGACTCGATGACAATAGAGTAGCAGAGACATAAAATGATTAGAGAGACAAAGTTTTGCAATAAGAATTAAAGCGGTTTAATTTACATTTTAATGTTATTTCTAGAGTTCATAGTTGAAATTCATCCCATTTAGCAGCTAATTAAGCCATGTTTCGTGAGAATTAAAATAAGATTTTTAGTTGATTTTAATAAAAGTTGATGAAATGTATGGTTGAAAAGTTGTGGGTCCCATGAAATATGTTGTTAAAATGAATTATTGATTTTGACTTTTGTATTAAATAGTGGCCAAGTCTAAAACAAAGTGGTTATTTGATATAGTGTTAGAGTTGACGGTGATATAAAAAATTGCTTATATCGTGCATTTCAAGGGAAAAAAATGAAGAAATTCAGATACAAGGACGGGAAGAATATTCTAAGAGTATTATACTTCTAATACAAGACATATAAAGCTCTAAACATGACCTCCACTACGAGAAATGAAATGAATACAAACTATTGATGTCATCTAGACAGAAATTTAGTTATCATTTTATAAGACATGACTATTCAATAGCACCAGATGCTATTAATGCAAAAAAAAAAAAAAAAAAGGTTCAAATTTCGTAAATATTGCTTAACAAACATGCCCTTATGCAAGATGAAACTAGAGAGAAAGGTACTACCTTGGCGTGGTGGAGCTGCCCTTTATTCAAGGTCCGAGGCTCAGTTTCAATGGAGCAGCAAAAATTCGCCATGGCTGAAATAGAAGATCACAAAAATTGCTCGTGCAAAATATAAAGTTTTATTACAACCAAAATTTCACGTAATATATGCCCCCTTGAATGCAGTAACAATAATACATTTTTCCAACGGAAAATTCACGGAGTATTTTGACGAAATTGAGGTGGATAATTAGATCTCGTGCATCTTCAAATTGGCTAGAAACTTTTTAAGTGAAGCACAGATTTCATGAGATTAATATCATCGATTGTTCATTGGTCGGGGGAAAACTTGAGGTCAATAATTAGGTGCTGACATTTCTTGGTTTGAGCTATCTCTTCCCGAAATTTAAGATATTAGATAAGGTATGAATTTATGTAAATTGTATCTTCTTTACATGTAAGCCGTATTGATTTTCTAATTATAGGTCTGAGACTAATACGATTGTTGCAAATAGGTAAAGACGACTTGATATAATTCTTCTTTTGATGATCAATGCATTACCCTCCCTTCTCTTAATTGAATACTCGGCCCAATCTTTTACTAAAAGGATTGAGCCTATTTCAACGGATTGGCGTAATTTTTCTACTGAGTGTAAATAAACCGCCTAATTTGATATTAAGTAAATTCTTAAGTTATCAAATAAAGTAGTATTTAAATTGTGTTTTCAAGAGAAATTCAGGATTGATAAGATGGGCTTATTTTCTAGTCGGGCCAGTACCCCCAATTGATAATGGGCTTCTCTTTAATTAGTCAATGGGCTTTAGTGATTAATGGACTTCGCTTCTAGAATGGGCTGCAGTCTTCTTTGATCTGCCGATCTAGACCACAAATATATGTACTTTGGAACCAAAGGATTCTTGATGAACGCTAAATTATGTTTGAGATTGTTTTACTTGGGTAAATAATTATCATTTGATCCAGTGTCCATTCTAACATCTTTCGTTGATCCTTGCTCTGATCGACTTGTACGTTGGCATGTTCCTCGAGTGTGGGTTATTGAAAACTCTCAAAATTTGATGTAATTGAATATTGTTACACCAAATAGTTCAAATTTCGAATAATTCAGTCGAAATATTGTAGAAAAGCAAGGACACGAGACTGTGCGAGCAGGAACTAAAGTATTTGTCTCGAATTCCGCTACTTTACAATATGCAATAAAAATACGTATCAAGACTCGAAATACTAGCAAGTTAGGACAATTATCATGGATTACCTTCACGATTCTTGTAATACTTTTCCATGATGTGAGTAAGTAGTCTAACAAAAGCTACATTCCTAGTGGAAAGTAGGCAAACAAATGACAGTCTAGTAAAAGAATCAATCAATATCATAAAATAACGAAATGATCCACATGGTGGGTGTATTGACCCATATATATCTCCATGAATTATTTCCAAAAAAGTTGGAAATTCAATATCGATCTTTGTAACCGAATGTCTAATGACTAACTTACCTCACAAACAAGCTACACATGGATAATCATTAGGTAAAAGAATCTCATGATTCTTTAAAATGATGTATATGTGAGTTATTTATTATTTGTCGCATTATCATAATTCTGGATGTTGAGTCGATCATGCCAAAAATATAAAATCTTTTGGATCAACGAATTTCTGGTTCGTGATAATATTTGATTCGACCATTTTTATTAATGTCTAATACATGTCGATGAGAGTGCATGAAATTTTTCCTTTATCTGCTTCCGACTATATACTAAAGAAGTTATGCAAATAAATTTAACATTATTTTTTTGTATCGTCTCAATGTGATATCCATTGCAGCAGATATATTTAAAACTAAACAAAATTTTTCTGAATTTGTTAGAATAAATTATATCGTCGATATATAATTTTGTATTATTTGATAAAATAGTACAACATATTTGGAGTTTTCAATGATATTCAATACATTTAATATCATATTAACATTATTTTGTCAAGAAAATACTTTTTATCTTGAAAATTAGTGCACTATTAACCTAAATAGACATCTCAACAATTTATGTCAAAATTGTGATGTTCACCGTTTGGATAATTTCACAATAAAACAAAATTAATATCGAAGAATATAATTAAATATCACACAATAATTAATCAAGTAATCGATATCTACATGACGTGAATTATATATTTTCCTTCCAGGATAAACACTAATTTAAAATAATATGTTATTCGAAATATATACTATTTCGAGAGTACGTTGTATTTTATTATCGATTCTTCAAAAGCAATATATCAACATTCTTCTAGAATATTGAAAATTATAATTTATACTTTTCAGGAACAAGTAATATTCTCCCATGATATTAAGTATAATATTGTGTTGTTTCATGAGTAACAATAAATTATTTATAATAGATAGATATGTGATTAATATTTTTATGAAATATTAATTATAATGTTGTGTTACTTCGAGAACAACAACAAAATATTTTTTTGAAAATATTTATAGATCTTATGAACTTGAAAATCAGATCTATATTACTGTATTCAATAACTCGAATTTAAAATTATGCTCTACGGTAAAAAAAGAATTAATGAGTACAAATTATAATAAATATATCAAGATTTAATTAAAACCATATAATATCAATCCATATAAAAATATGCACAGTAAAATCACAGTCGTAATTGCATTGAGTACTATCAACAAAAAAAAAATAAAAAATAGCTAATTAAGATTAGTGAATAATTAGCATGTAATTACAATAAATAATTGGACATAATTACTATATATACAACAACTATAATAGAAAGATGAATATGTAATGATATCAAGACAATTAGGCGAGATTCAGAATTTGGCAGAAAAACGAAAATTATGTCACAAGTAATGGTTGCTGCTAAATTGCGAAAAAGACTTTTAACTAATTCACTTCGATTTTGAGATAATCGTGTTGATAAATGTGTTGTAATTTAGCGGGACGAGACAATCTACCGCGTTGTGTCAAAAACTCATAGACTCCTCTATATTGTGGTTATTGGGGCCCACAAATTTTGTCCTCTAACTTTCGAAATTAATAACCATATGTCAACGGTATAGGCCCGCCTATGTACGTGACGTGACATTTTCAATAGGTACATACTAGAAACAGTGTCGCGTTGCAACGGAACAAAGTCCATCAAAGTTTAAAAGTTGATTTAACTGTTGAACCACTTTTCAGTGACAATTATCTGAAATAATTAGTTAGTTAGTAAGGAATAAATAAATTGAATAGGCATTATGCTACTTATTATTAGTTTGTTGAGGGGGATGGTCCCTCTTGTCCAACCACATAATTAGTTGTTGAGTCGAGTACTAAATTGTTTAAATAGAACAAGATTATTACAACTATCCAATCTCGTATACACGTGATGACACATTTAATGAATTAGACGCGATTCATCGCCAATGATTTGACATCTTTATCATTCGTTTGTAGCTTGTCATGACGAGTTGCGTCAAGTTTTTTCTAAGTTGTTATTTACACTTCATGTATGTGCATATGTTGTGCTCTAGGCGTGTGCGCATATGGATTCGAGAAGTGAGTGTGCTCCATTCATGTATGTGATAATGACGTATTTGGTACATTAAATTAATTAAGCATAAGTAAATATGATGATTGATTTTCATCACAACCGCTTGCTATCTTATCACTCGCACGTAACTTACACTAGTCGCATCGCATTATTTCTATGCATTATTATATGGATGAAACCTCTCTCAAGAAGAGAGAAGGTCCACATCGATTGATGTACATGATACATTGAATTAGATATAATTAAATAAAAAGAATGATTAATATTCATCACCGAGCATTTGTCATCTTATCACCTACATGTAACTTTCTATGTTTTCCTTATGAACACATCGTGTATGTGAATTTATTAAGCTCTAGGTGAATGTACCTAGGAATCACGTTTATCCCTGGTAGAGAGCCACTTACTCTATGCGTGTATGTTATTAAGCTCTAGGTGAATTAGATATATTTAAGCACAATCACCAATTAATTTTCATCAACTACCATTCGTCATTTTATAAGTCGCATTTAACTTGACCAATTGTGTCACGTTCATTCCATGTCATTATTTAGCACATCATGCAAGTGAATGTCTTATGCTCTAGGCATATGATGACTCATCTTTCAAGATCAAAGCCACTCCACATGTATAACTATAATAATATATTCAATACACCGAAAGTTATATTTAAACATGATGACTCAATAATTTTTCATCTCAATTTCTCAAACTTTCTCAACGGCATAGAAATAGTCACTAGTCATATTCCGATCTTTCTGCTTGTTCCTAATCATCAAGTTGTGCATGTGTACACATTAAGCTCTCGGTATTTGTACATATCTATCGCGAATAGAGAATCGCACTCATGACATTTTCATCACCAACCAGTATTCATCATCTCACCATTCGCACATAACTACTCAATCTCGTCATTATATATATGATTATTATTACGTCATGCATTTGAGCATGTTATGCTCGAGACATGTATCATATCAAGAAAAAAATGTTTCATTAATTTTGTCAAATGTCACGAGAATATATGTACACTTGTATAGTTTTTCCCACATAAGTGGCATAACATTAATAATGCAGTGTCGAATTATTCTCAAATCTTTTGAATATTGCAAGAAGATTAATATTTTTTTTTTTTACTTTTGAAAAAAGAAATAATTATAGAGTAATAAATTAGACTTAAGATCGAGGCGCATGCAAATGCCTCATTATGCTGTCCCAGGCAAAACCTTCCCATGCTTCACTTTCGTCAATGTCGTTTCTCACCAACATTTACCTTCATACCCTTTTCTTTTCAGCAATTTACACTCTTGCCACTCTCCATTTTTTTTTGACAAAATTTCTCTTTTGTCACTATAAATAAATATTTATCTCGTGTCAATATAATATACTAAAAAGATCACACGAGACAAAAATTGCTAGTTCATTTGAGCTAATATAATCTACTAATAAATAAAATAAATTTCAAGAGCCATTCAAAAATATAAAAAGTTCGATGCTTATAAAATACAAATATCGAGTTTGTCCTTGGCGACATATAAAGGTTAGAGTCGGTATTTAGTTAGATACGTATATTAGAAAATGTTAATGTTCAAAAAATATAAATTGCGAGATCATTTTAATTTGGTTTATGTTAAGGAAAAATATTCAACCAATTATCCTTTTTATTGGACTCTTAAGATATAAAATTTTGTATTGTAAATAATAATAATAATATTATAAATTTGATTGATAATTTTTCAGAAAGATCCTTAAAATTTGATATAAAGAATAGAAAATTAGGTTATAACTTTAATATTTATAATTATTTGTTTAAACCTAAAGTCGATTTTAAAACATTCTTTAATAAGCTTTATAAGCGGTACTGCATACGACTAAATAGTAATAAATAAATAAAATTATAATTTAAAATTTTTTTATCTCCTAACTTTTTCTGGGCACGGTGCTTTTAGACATCAAAAAGGACATTTTAGTCATTACAACAGTCCCCATTTGAAAATACTATAGTTTACTGCTGCAGACTGTACGAATGGATATGCGTGTTTAGTGTGTGATATATACGTAAGTATAGAAGGGGTGGGGTGTGGTGGGTGTGGCAAAGAACCAATGAAAAACCCAGAAACAAACTGGCAATACAGGCAAACCAGCTGAAAAATCCAATCCAAATAAAAGGCTGCACCGCCCTCTTTTTTCTTTTCTCCTGTTTCTTCAATTACCTTTACCAACCCCCTTTTAATTCATTGCCCCAGATCCATTATCTCAAGATTTATACTGGTAGACTTCTATATACATTTATAGTTGTAATTTATATGTACTGGCATGATGTTTGTGTATGATTCCTGATGAAAACTTCGGAAAGTGGTGATTTTTGAAGAATCACGATAATAGCAACTCAGTTTGTATTTGGAAGAATCAGACTGAAAGCTTCGATCTTGAATTGAATCCTTTTTAGTACACTGTTTTTACGAATTATTGAATCTCATTTTGTGAAGGGTGACTTAAGGAATTGGGGGCATGCATGGAGCAAACAACTTGTTATGTGAAAAAAGTGCTTTTTCTGGGTTCCTTGAGGAAATATATATATATATTTTTTTTTTGTGGTGATTTAATTTTTGGGACCTTTTCTTCTTGTGTTTGGTGCTGAGCAGCTGAGAGTACCACCGTTTTGTGCGTTACATACCAAGGTTTCTTGCATTCTGTGGTCAATCCATTTAAAAATATTAAAATTCCCTCTGAAAACTGCTCACTTTTTTCCTTCTGGGATACATAATTTATGGGTTTCTGCTAAAAACCTTAGAATTCTTGATTCTCGTCTGTTATTCAATAGAGGGAAAAAGAACACGATGGGTTCTTGAAAATAGCCCTCAACTATTCTGAATTGTTGTGAAGTGAGCAGAAGGAAATTTAGGTGGGTGGGTGGGTCTGATTATTGGATTATTTAAGATTTTAGCTGTGGAAGATGTCAATGTCCTGCAAGAATGGTGGCGGCCCCACGTCCTCGACCGGAAGTATGGATAATGGGAAGTATGTGAGATACACACCGGAGCAGGTTGAGGCCCTTGAGAGGCTGTATCATGAGTGTCCTAAGCCAAGCTCCATTCGCCGCCAGCAGCTTATTCGTGAGTGCCCAATTCTCTCAAATATCGAGCCTAGGCAAATCAAAGTCTGGTTCCAGAATCGAAGGTATATTCTGAATGGAAACTGGCGTTTGAATCTTTAGTTAAAGTTAAGTAATATGTAATTCGTCTGTTTTTCCCTTATACTACAACTTTTGGATTAGATATAATGAATTATAACTTGTTTATTAATTTAACAAATCTGTAATTACTTTGTGATTTAAGACTGGGGGTTTAATTGCATTTGTGGGGAATTAAAGAAATAATACTAATTGGATCATAAGAAAACTTCAATCAATTTTACATTAGGGATGATATTCCAAATGTCTTTGATGTCAAATAAATTAGAAGCTGTAACTGGAATTATTATGTATATTAGAGGGTATTGAATTGTCATTTTGTGTAAATATAGATGCAGAGAGAAACAAAGGAAAGAGTCTTCAAGGCTTCAATCTGTAAATAAGAAGTTGACAGCCATGAACAAACTCTTAATGGAAGAGAATGACAGATTGCAGAAGCAGGTTTCAAATTTGGTGTATGAAAACACTTATTTTCGCCAGAATGTGAGAATCTTTAATTAATTAATTTCCCTTTATGCATTCTTAGCATTTTCCATCTGCACAAAATTGTATCTTTATTCCTTTAATTTGATTTCATAACATTAATTGTGTGGTTTATATTCCATTGAAGAATGCACTTTCTACAAAAGACACAAGTTGTGAATCAGTGGTGACGAGTGGTCAACACCACCACTTAACACCTCAGCATCCGCCAAGGGATGCCAGTCCTGCAGGGTTAGTGGGGTTCTGGTTACTTTTTCTTTATACAACATGCTTGGCTGAGCTTAGAAGTAAGTTGAACTTACTTTTTAAGTGATTTTTTTTCCAGGCATGTTTAGATAGGAGACTTTTTCAACATGAACAACATATTTATTTTCAACTCTGAACTTAAAAAATAGGAAAATTTACTTATTGACTTTTAAGTAAATTTTTTAAGCTTAGCCAAGCATGCACATAGTATAGATGTTGTATCAGGCTTTGTGGTCCACTGCATTGTTGTGTGTTTGTGGGTGGCTTATGGAAATCTGTATGCTTTTTGTATTTTCCCCAGGCTTTTGTCCATTGCAGAAGATACTTTAACAGAGTTTCTTTCAAAGGCTACTGGAACTGCTGTTGAGTGGGTCCAAATGCCTGGAATGAAGGTACAATATCTCTAGAATTTATCAAAATGTTTTTTTTTTTACTAATAATGAAAAATACACTGCCACTCCGGTGCGCACGTATGCAGCACTGATAGATTCTGCATCCTTTGTAACTACATTCGGGAAAGAAATTATTTTCTTTTTTCCCTTCTTTTTTTGGTTAAGATTATGTACTTAAAATTATAAAAAAGTATTTGTGTTAACCTGAGTGCAATTTAAGAAATATATTTTCAATTCCTAATTCCTACTGATAGGTGATGTAGTCAGTTTGTTTCACAGGTTTATTAAACTATGTTAAAGACACATTGCATGGCTTGCTATTCAAATGCATTTGTAGATGTTTGGAATTGTGAGAACATTGCAAAATAATACCAAATTTGGAATCTTTTTTTTTTTTTTGTTGATGATGTAAAATTTTAGAGAATAGAACTCTATAGCATCAGTTTGATAATTTTTTACTGTTTAAATGATTAGCCTGGTCCGGATTCCGTTGGAATCGTTGCTATTTCTCATGGTTGCACTGGCGTGGCAGCAAGAGCTTGTGGGTTGGTCTGTCTAGAACCTACAAGGGTGAGTTCACTTCATTATTGTTTTATATTTCTTCCCTGCCATATGAATCATGATTCAACTTTGCTGGGCTGATTTGATTGGCAATATTTCTTTCAGGTTGCAGAAATCCTAAAGGATCGGAGTTCATGGTTTCGCGATTGCCGGTCTGTGGATGTTCTGAATGTGCTGCCTACTACCAGTGGTGGAACCATTGAACTTTTATACATGCAGGTGAATAATTGTGACTCTTGAAGCATCTTTGCTATACAATATTGGATAGGACTGAATAGCACAGTGGACAAGATGTTAACTTCTTTTTTCTCATTTAGTACTATCCATTCATGTCCATTACTGCATACACTACATGCACTCGGCATGCACTTTGCACGCACTCCATGCTGGCCATTGCCTTGTCTGTGTTTGCTTGACGTGTTATGAAATTTTTGGATTTATCAGCTATATGCGCCAACAACTTTGGCCCCAGCACGTGACTTCTTACTGTTGCGTTATTCTACGGTCATGGATGATGGCAGTCTAGTGGTATGTAATCATTTAAATCCAGTAGCCTAGTGGTATATCTTTGTTGAAAATCCAGTACTTCTTTTGTGTGGCATTAATTACTCTGGTCCCCGACAAAATCCTCAGGTCTGTGAAAGATCACTTAGCAATACTCAAAATGGTCCGAGCATGCCGCCTGTACAGAATTTTGTGAGAGCAGAAATGCTGCCAAGTGGACATCTAATTAGACCTTGTGATGGGGGAGGCTCAATTATTCACATTGTTGACCACATGAATTTGGAGGTATATTTGTCTTCTATTGTTGTTTCATTTCATCTGGATTATGATTTCTCCCTTTCTTTGATTTAGCTATTCTTTCCTGGTGGAACATGTACATCATTTTTATTTTCAAACTGTCATGTAAAGAACATCTGAACATCCAAGCATAATAAAAAAAATGCATGGAAACAAATCATTTCTGAAAGATGTTTGCCTGAAAAATTGTAAGCACTTCTGTTCGGGGGCAGACAAATTACATTGTATTGCAATGCTGATTTGCTAATTTTCTTTATTTATGTTGATTCTGTATGCCCGTATCTTTTACTAGGCATCGAGCGTTCCTGAGGTGTTGCGTCCACTCTACAAATCTTCAACAGTGCTTGCTCAAAAGACAACAATGGCAGTAAGCATTATGTTACTCTATATAGCTCTTTATAGAATACTTCAAATTTTTGCTTCTGCCCTTCTTTTATGTTTCTTGTCTCATCCCATACAGGCTCTTCGCCAACTGAGGCAGATAGCTATGGATGTTTCCCAGTCTAATGTAACCAATATGGGCAGACGACCAGCAGCTCTACGGGTACTAAGCCAGAGGTTAACCAGGTATAGGAAATTTCCACTAATTTTTTAATCTCTCTCATTTTGTTTATGGTATTCCATTGCACTATTCCTTTTGGCAGGGGTTTCAATGAGGCGTTAAATGGGTTTTCTGATGAGGGTTGGTCATTGATGGGTAATGATGGCATTGACGATGTTACCATCCTTGTGAACTCTAATCCCGACAAATTAATGGGCTTAAATGTTTCCTTCGCTAATGGATATACCTCCGTCTCTAATGCAGTGTTGTGCGCTAAAGCATCTATGCTTTTACAGGTTAGCTGACTATACATTAATTTGGTTGGCAGATTGCTGTGAAAACACTGATAAATGCGATACTCAATTTAGAAACTATTGAGCTCTACGTTTTTTATTCTTGAATTCGGCAAACCAAAGATTGTCCTTCATATGGAAATGTTATAACAATGTGCTTTTTGTTTTAAATATGGTAAATGTTGTTGCCAAAAACGTAAGGGCCCGTTTGGTTTGTGTTTCAGTTTTATGTTTTGAGGGTATATTTTAATATTACTAAAAACTGTGTTTTGGTTTGTCATTCTAAAAACTGTATCAAAAAAGAAAACTAGAAAACATGTTCGGAATTTTGAGAAATTGTTCTATAACATTTTATTGTGTGAAATTTGATTATTCAATAAAATAGAATAATTTTATGTTAAAGTGTAATAACATTTTTCCGCTGCAAAAGTAAAATTTAAAACAAATAATAAATTGAATTGGCATTACGATGTACTATTATTCTTGGTGTCAGGAATTCCATTTGCGCTGTGCAAAGCGTTGTAGTAGCGTTCTTTTTTATTTGGTCTAGAATAGTATTTATGATTTTTTATAATTGAAGAAATTTTGAATTGATTTTGAGGTATCTGGTAGCCCAAGATCTGCTTTTGTCCTTGTACGAAAGGCATGCTTTTTAGTCTCCTGATTTGATTTTTCTCTCCTTAATTTTTAATTTACATTTTGTTTCATGCACTAATTCTCATTTTCATTTTTTTCCATATTCAGAATGTGCCTCCAGCAATACTACTTAGGTTTTTGCGTGAGCACAGGTCAGAGTGGGCAGACAACAACATAGATGCATACTCTGCTGCTGCTATTAAAGTTGGTCCCTGTAACTTTATAGGGTCTCAAGTTGGTAACTTTGGGGGTCAAGTTATACTACCGCTGGCTCACACTATTGAGCATGAAGAGGCCAGTAATTTGTCATACTTGACTATTATTGTCAAGCACTCATTCTTCTTTAATCTTGTTTATAGTTTCTATTGTTAAATCACTTTTTGACTTATATAGTAATTTTCCTATATGTTTTGACCTATTATTTTCATTTATTTTTGTGCCTTATAATAGTTGCTTGAGGTCATTAAGTTGGAAGTGGTTGGCCATTCCCCAGAAGATGCAATAATGCCTAGAGACCTGCTCCTCTTGCAAGTAAGTTCTTTTCCTTTTTGTCAATTAGAAAACCTTGGTTTCAAAAGGCACAGTTGTACAAGTAGGAGTTGAAAAGCTGTTAAAGACTTTAACAAAAATGGGGTCACAACTCACAAGTTACTTGTTTTTTTTGAGAACATAAGTGTAGATAAGTAGATAAGTGGATCAAAAATGAAGTATTATAAAATTAAGCATTCTTTTCTGAAGAGTGGACTTTATTTTGGAATATCCAAATTTGAAAAGAGGCATTCATTTTGAAACGTGTGAGCATCTTTTGGCTGCAACCACTTTTCAAGATCGACAGGCTTTTTCGTTGATTACATTTTCCATGCCATTGGTGCTCTCCATCTTATCCCTCTATATCTTTAGGATTTGATTTCAACTTTTGAATCTAAACATTCTTTTGGCACTTATATGTTAAATTAATCAATATTAGACTGATATATAATATAGCTCGCATCTATGACAGAGAGGTCTGTTCGATATATTTTATGTAGAGAGAATCTTGCATGGCTTCTGATACCCAACTCCAAAATTCAAATATTACCTTTACCATTGTCAAACAGTTCACGAAAAAATTGAATTGCCTAGTTAAACATTTATTGTGCATAAGCAGAGAAGCAACTATGAGAAAGAATAGAGCTTAAAGCTTTCTACCCTTAAATTAAGCAGAGAAGCAACTATGAGAAAGAACAGAGCTTACAAGCTTTCTACCCTTGAATCAAGGCTTTACACAAATTAGTGTTATTAAACTGATAAATGATATTTTGCTCTAAAATGATAAATTTATATAAACGGTGCATAAAATTTCTTCAGGTTATGCGAGAGAAAAAAGCTCAATTTATAGAAATGGAGCTATACTCAATGTTGACATACTATAATAAATTTAGTGTTCAAAGCTTTTAATATACGCTGTATTGTCTGTTTTCTAGCCTTGAAAATGTATTTCCTCAGTTTCCCTATCTATGCATTTTTGCAGCTGTGCAGTGGAATGGATGAAAATGCTGTTGGTACCTGTGCTGAACTCATATTTGCCCCAATTGATGCCTCTCTTGCTGATGATGCTCCTCTTCTGCCTTCTGGTTTTCGTATAATTCCTCTTGATTCATGCAAGGTTTGTGTTCATATACAAGTTTTTTTGTGATTTCATTTGCATACTTCCACCTTTATACCAGTGAAAAAAATGAATCTTTGTGATGAATGAGCTCATCATAACCACATGAATAAATAGGTTTCTATCTGCTCTCAATTTGACAGAGATTATGACTTCTAATCTTTGTTAATTTGATAATCTATTAAAAGGTATAATATTTCCTAGAAAAAATCTTAACTATTGCAGTTGACAAAGATGGACTTCCAAGAGGCAAGAATAAGAAAAAAAACTTTGCTTAATTTATATGTATATAATAAACCAATTCAAGGGATGAATCTTGAAGTTTACACCAGCCACATTCTGAGCAACTCAATGGAATTGGGCAATGTTTATTTGATAAGCTGCTATGTTTCGTAGGAAAACTCCAGTCCAAGTCGCACCTTGGACCTCGCTTCTGCTCTTGAAACGAAGACTACAGGAAATAAAAGCTCAAGTGGTGATGCTGTTATCAGTGGTGCTACCAGATCTGTTATGACGATTGCATTTCAATTTGCATTTGAAAGCCACATGCAAGAAAATGTTACAACAATGGCCCGACAATATGTACGTAGCATCATATCATCAGTTCAGCGGGTGGCATTAGCACTTTCTCCATCTCATCTAGGCAACCACGGCGGTCTTGGATCGCCACTTGGAACTCCTGAAGCACATATTCTTGCTCGTTGGATCTGCCAAAGTTACAGGTACTTTTAAAGAGTATATACACAAATGTATCATTGTACTTCAACATTATAAATCCTTTTTTATCTTCATTTTACAACGGTTCTGATTTAATCACATTTTTGTTCTTAACTTATTTCAATAGAGCTTTGGGTAGTTCTACTTTCTAAATCTCGTTCACTCTGAAGAAACAATCTTCATTTTGTTTCTCTTCAATCATTATATCTTTGTTTTCTGTTCATATTTTTTGTAAGGTAATCATGGGATTGTTCTTTAATTGGAATCCCACTATTAGTTCAAGCTATTTGGATACATTGTCAAAGACTTTATTTGGTTTAATTTACTCTTATTGACGTTTTCGCAGAAAAAATTAACAATATTTATGTTCAAACTAATTTAACTTGGATTAACTATAATATACACTTCACACACTTCTCTTATGATTAAAGTTTTACTAAGCACAATGAGGAATTTAGATTTGGATTGTACTATACTTCAGAGAGATTCAGTCAAGCAGAGTCCCAAGATTCGTTGAATTTCATTAGCAATGTTAAGAAACCAAAGCGACAAGTTTAGGTGAACTCAATATGCTATAATTTGCTTAAAAGTTTATAGAATGTCAAAGACGATGGTACCAAAGTCGTCACGAAAACGAAAGAAACACCTCAAAGAAGACATCTCTCTAGAGGCTATTACCACTTTCATATGTAAGTTCAGATATGGAATGAATCAAATAAAATCACTAATATCTCTCTGTTTAAATACAAAATATACTATTTCACGGGAAGCAATCTGGGTAAAATAAAGGCCCCAGGATGGTTGAAAGTACTTCTTTTTGATAAAGAGCTTATTACAAGGAAAACTTTCTTGGAGCCTTAGGCATTCTACTTGGTTTATCTAAAAGAAAAAGAATTCTCATCGTGATAGGAGCTATATGGGTGTGGAGCTTTTGAAATCTAGTGGTGAAGGGAGTGAATCCATTCTCAAAGCTCTTTGGCATCACTCAGATGCTATTATGTGCTGCTCCATGAAGGTACCTATTTATATTTTTGCTTCCTGCAACCCCTTCCGTGAATTTAACCTCTGCAGATATCAAAGAATAAAACATTTGTAGCCAAAAGGCCCAAAATTACTCAAAAGTTACTTTTGATTTTGTAACAGCATGATATTTTTCATTTTTCTTAACTTCTTAACTTGCTGCAGGCATTGCCTGTTTTCACTTTTGCAAACCAGGCCGGTCTTGACATGCTCGAGACGACCTTGGTTGCACTTCAAGATATAACTCTCGAAAAGATATTCGATGACCATGGAAGAAAAAATCTATGCTCGGAGTTCCCACAGATAATGCAGCAGGTGAGTCATACATATTACTCTATGTTTGATATGCTGGATTGGACCACAATCGACAAGACTAAAGGATAAAAAGAAGTTAAAATTTTGACTACTGTTCTCTGTAGTGTCCTGTGTGGTACTGTGCATTAATGGGTACAATACATGCATTTTGGAAATAAACTGAGGCAAAATAAGAGCAAAAGGTCTGATAATGTGGTCAGAACTAGAAACGCCATGTTCTTTATATCGAAATGTAATATTATAAATAATACGATGCTATATATGTTAGCTCTTGTGAAATGATCTCTTATTATCTGAAAACAACGGGGAGCTAATATATAATTGTCTTGGCCATGCTTTTGACAGGGTTTTGCATGTATTCAAGGTGGTATCTGTTTGTCGAGCATGGGAAGGCCAATCTCATACGAGAGAGCAGTGGCTTGGAAAGTTTTGAATGAAGACGACAA
Organism: Fraxinus quadrangulata; assembly: GCA_903798255.1. NCBI lineage: Eukaryota > Viridiplantae > Streptophyta > Magnoliopsida > Lamiales > Oleaceae > Fraxinus > Fraxinus quadrangulata. The sequence continues at coordinate 70,829 of CAIGRB010134847.1, forward strand.
TGCTCATTGCATTTGCTTTATGTTCGTGAACTGGTCTTTCGTCTAAATATGTGGTTGAAGGATTGAAGGTATCGGACCGTGAAGACTTGAAAATTACCTTTTGATTTACTGATTATGGGACAGAATCTTGAAGAAGTGGTTGCGTTTGACTCCTTGTTATCGTGCATTCTGTTTTCTGTCTTTTTTCATGTGAAGTTCTATGCTATAGTTTCTTGAAATGCCTACGCAAATTGAAGTTGTTACCGCAGTTTGAGAATTGAATTGGTCATTATGTTTTTCTAGTTTTGTTGAGGGCCCATTTCGACATAACCTACCGTTCTTGACGAGCGAGTCCACAACCGTCTGAACTAGGTTGGCACCTCGACCCACTTTCCGAATGCCTAACTCTTCTACATGTACATGGATGACCATGTGAGATCGAGTATAACAATGGGAAACTACTAAAAAAATGATCCTTTGAATTGAATGGTAACCTTTCGACAATTCAGCTACATACAATACATTGAAAATTCTTTCCTTCGACAGGGGATAAAGTAAGTATGATGAATGAAGAGTTCATTTCTTGATTCCATTTAAAAATCTTGGAGAGCCCACCGGGAATATTGATCGATCTTCTTGTTCTTGGTCTTTATCGAAGTTTGTGAACACACACTTTTCATCATTTTGATTCTATGGAAAAATAAAATGCCGGAAGAAAGAGGTAAGAGAATCTTACAAAGAGGGTAATCGAAATTAATAATGATTACTCATCGACAATGTATTCATAGTTCTTAATTATTTAGTTTACTTTCAATGGAATTAAACGGATTTAGTCTTTGCTCGTTTTGGTGTTATCAGTATTCCTTGATTTACATTGAGATAAGTAATTGATACTTGATTTTCTCAAAAATTATAATATGTGAAATATATAGAAATCTTCGAAGAATGTAAAATCTTATATTAATGTTGAGCCATTGTTCGACGAAGTTTTTGATAAATGTTTTAACAAATTTTTGTAAAAATTGATGATATGTGGTTATAAAGTTAATATAATTTCTATTTGGTTTGTGAATTTTAAGCACACGTTTCATGATATCAACTTTTCAATCACATTTTTCATCAATATTTATTAAAATTTACTAAGAATCTATATATAAGAATATAGGCTTGTTTGTTTCTGATTAAAAGTCAAATTAAAATTGAAAATATAATCGTTATTGGGTTCCACTCGTCTAATAAAAGTCTAACAATAACGACTAATTTTTCAATTTTAATCCAATTTTAATATCTACCAAACACACTCTATATAGGCTTTTTTCGCTTGTTCGTCAAGCTTTCGAGCAGCTCTTTCAACTGCCGCCTAATCCCCCAACATGCTCAAGAATCGAGAGCCGTCCGAGGACTGGACGGCCTAAGAGGGATATAATTCTAATAAAGTTTTATCGAACAAGCACTAAAATTAAAAATTTAATAATACATGTTTTAATTAATCAAACTTGTCGACTAAGCTATTTATTTAGACAACTATTTCTAACTTAGTATAACGTTGATGAAATAAAATCGCGTCTCGACCAATAGAAAGTAAAAACCATACATTGTGTATTCTTAACATCTCATTATCTAACAAAGACAATAAACCTTTTCTGGTATGTATTAAAATTAGATTTTTAGTAGATTTTGATAAAAATTAATGAAATATAAGGTTCAAAAGTTGTGGATCTTATGAAATGTATTGTTAAAATTATTTATTGACTTTGATTTAAATAAAAATTTTAATTTTAATTTTCACCAAATTGGGGCTAAATATAACAATTCCCAAACGGCCAAACCTTGTAGTCGATTTTGACATGAAATTGCAAGGTATATAATTTTCAATCTTTAGAAACTTTCCCTCACAAATTATAATCGATCGAACATTTTGTAACATGATTCGTTCTATAACTATTTATAAAAAATTTACACGATTTAATATATAAATTAATTGAAACTTCGAACCTAATAATTTCACACAACATTTCTCATGGAAGCTGCCTATGCATTTTGCCTTCTCAAATAATTATGGAACCTCATTATGAACTCATCAGCAGCTTCATCTATATGATTGTCGTCATCAGCATTTCTCAATGGAAATGGAGAATCTGTCACCCTCAGCTGCTTAACCATAGGGCTCTTCCCGAACCCCGGCAAAGCCGGTGACGCCGTCGCCGCAGAACTAGTAAGCATCTCCAACGTCCTCACCACCGCATTCATAGTCACATAATCCTCCTCCTCCTTCGCCGCCGGCGACGGCGAGAAGGGGGCACGGTGGTTGTTGTGCTTACGTTTGTTTTTGAGGTGGATGGGGAGATGAAAATTTGGATAAGCAGGGCTGTTGCTGCAGCTAAACTCGTATTCATTTGTTGGGTATGGAAATGACAGATTTCCAGCCGCAGCGGCGGCTGTGGAGGAGGAGGAGGCGGACCCGTGGTGGCTATGGTGAAACATGAGGTTTTGAATGGCTTTCCCTGCAATCTTCCATCGTTTGAACATCACGTTGAGTTCAGCCATTAATTTACCCTTGGATATGCCTTTCTTCAGCATGTACAATATCGTACGCACTATGTTCCAAACTTTTTTTGCTACTGGTAGATTTTGCTCCATTTTTGTAAATCTTGAGGCTTTAGAGAGAAATAAGTGTTTGATAAACTGATTTTTAGAGAGAGAGAGAGAGAGAGGGAATTGTTTATGATGGTTTTAGAGAGAGTTGAGAATGTTTTCAATTGAATTGGAGGTGGCTATATATAGGGGTCCAAGGAAGTAGACGACACTGTATTGTACTTAAAATTAAATGACCCGTGGGTGAATGGAAACTCCGGGTTAATCATTTTGAATAACGATTTTTTTTTAAGAATGTATAATTAAAGAGTAGAAAATGAATTTTGATTTAGTTAATCTTTTTAAATAATGATTTTTTTTTTCAAGAATATATAATTAAAAAGTAGAAAATGAATTTTGATTTATAAAATTATTTTATTGGAGAATATGTGGTTGAAAATAATTTTTTTAAAAAATAGGGTCAAACAAGGGCACACTATTTAATATTTGCTCAGTTATCGTATGGTCTAGATACGATTAGACAAGCCCAGGGTTATATGATGTTCTGTCACAAATTTAATTTATATTAATTAATCATTACTTGCATATTTTTGTGATTTAATTATATCAGATATATATTCACTGAATTATCATTTGCCTCGATATTTTGTTCTAATTGAAATTATGCCCGTTTGGTATACATTATTTTTTTCATTCTTATTTTTCTACTCACTTTCAACCACACATTTTTTAATAAAATAATATTTTCCATCACACCAATAACCTTTTTTTAACCATACATTCTCCATCAATCTACTATTTCAGAATACATTCTTCCAAAATAATATGGCTCAAACACACTCATATACACGAGGTGTGAAAATGGGTAAAGTAGAGTCGACTTGACTCTTAGACACCCGAGCTTGGTTTAGTCCATAACTCGTCTCAATACAAGCCTAGCAACCCATGCTTCGAATAGGGACAAGATGAGACACGAGCCGGTGAACGGTTCGATCCATTTGGCACCCTAATATCCTTGTGTCTCAAACTTGAAATTCATGATTCTTAAAACAATAATATATTGATTATAGTCACTTCTAAGCAAACACGATCTCTAGAATTAAGGCTCGTTTTCATTGATGTTCAAAATCTCGGTCATATAAAGTAAATACTTGGCTTGATAAAAAAAAATATCAACTATAAATAACGCTTTTTTCCTTTTTTGACATCTTTAAAAAGTTACTTTGTCAAACTTTTTTCTAGTTGAAAATCGTGATTAAATTGACATGTAGTGTATTAGGAGTACCAAAGTAGTTTTTCAAAACACCTTTTCAATTTCCTTTTTCTCGTGACTCGAGTGTTCGAATTTCGTCCGACTAATTTTAAGATGTGGTGGCTTTTCCCCCTGGTTCGTCACTCGGATAAATTCGAATACGATTACAACTTATACATATTTGAGCAGGACATTCGGGATGCAGTTATCCTCCATGTGGACCTCCCTTTACAACGTGTAGACAGAATCTCGGAGGGATAACAAAATACACCATAACTTTACCTACACATGACATCTGCCTTTCAATATAAATATTGTCTTTCAACTGTCGTGGGATTCGAACTTTTGATGTTCGTAAAGAACCCTCGTACTTTATCATTGTATCAAGACTGAGGTGTCAAAACACCTTTTCTATTTGCAGTTCAGGTTGGTGGTGAGCTTTTGATTTTCAAAGTCCAACTCAAGAACAACGTGCAATTTCTTCTCATGGTGTTTTAAAGTAAAGAAACACCTTATTACTTTTATGAAGTTTTTAAAGTTAAAACCACACTTTGCTAGCAATTTTTAAAGCCTTGTAAAACGGTAAATTTGGCATAGTTAAACCCGTCGACCAAAATTCTTCTTTCATCAGCCACCCTTATATAACATATCTGCATTGCACTATTAGTTCGACCCAATTTTCTCAAACAGTCGACATAATAAAAATAATAAATAATAAATTAATATATTTCTTTTTAAGTTGGCATCTCTCCAACGTATTATAATCAAATAGGTGTGAGGGAGAAGGGGTGATACTATGACTACGAGATCTCTTCGTTCGTTGTTTGTTCCCTAACTATTAGTCCGACTAATTTTAAGATGTGGTGGCTTTTCCCCCGGTTCGTCACTGGGATAAATTCGAATGCGATTACAACTTATACATATTTGAACAGGACATTCGGGATACAGTTATCCTCTCTGTGGACCTCCCTTTACAACGTGTGGACAGAACCTCGGAGGGATAACAAAAATACACCATAACTTTACATACACGACATCTGCCTTCCAACATAAATATTGCCTTCCAACTGTCGTGGGATTCGAACTTTTGATGTTCGTAAAAAACCCTCGTACTTTATCACTGTATCACGCCTATGGGGTCAAAAACACCTTTTCTATTCGCAGTTCAGGTTGGTGGTGAGAGCTTTTGATTTTCAAAGTTCAACTCAAGAATAACGTGCAATTTCTTCTCACGGTGTTTTAAAGTAAAGAAACACCTTATTACTTTTATAAAGTTTTTAAAGTTAAAACCACACTTTGCTAGCAATTTTTAAAGCCTTGTAAAACGGTAAATTTGGCAAAGTTAAACCCGTCGACCAAAATTCTTCTTTCATCAGCCACCCTTATATAACATATCTGCATTGCGCTATTAGTTCGACCCAATTTTCTCAAACAGTCGTCATAATAAAAATAATAAATAATAAATTAATATATTTCTTTTAAAGTTGGCATCTCTCCAACGTATTATAATCAAATAGGTGTGAGGGAGAAGGGGTGATACTATGACTACACGATCTCTTTTCGTTGTTTGTTCCCTAACTATTCATGCCATCGTTTCACGGATCGACAAAATAAAATTTCGAACTAAGCGAAAGGATAATAAAGGGAATATGGACGGCACTTCTTATACAAGTTCAAGAAAGTCTAAATACAATCGAACACGTTAATTAATTTTCTAAATCTGAGTCGACATGCTAATTTCTAAACTTAAAATAAGAACTATTATTTAAAAATAAATTGTTGTGTACAAGGATTTAGACGTTAGAATGAGTGGAAAAATGATTGCGGGGGTCATTTTCTCACCGCCAATAAATATCAATGTATGTTACACGTTACTTTCATTTCCATGCAGTGGACCAACGAAATTATTTACATTTCCTTTACTTAGCAAGGGAGGTTTCCTTTACACGTGTCTCTTTGTACCAAATGAAAAATAAACAAAAAATCTTATGTTAAGCTTGTCCCAAATTAATGCATTGGAATTAGTCCTAAAGGGATTGTCGTACCGGGTCTTGGTCTGACCTTTTCCTACATTACAAGTTTACAACTCTTTTTCGGGGATTCCAATTGCAATATTTAAACAAAACAAAAGCAGTCAAAAACTCTTTTTCTACCAAATATGACTATTAAAAAAAACAAAAAAAAAAGTTGCACTTTTTTTTTTTTTTTTTTAATGCTTAAGGAATGCAAGGATCCTACATTGGACATAAATGAATGTAAGTTAAGAAGAAATATGCGTTTAAGTTTGTCGATTATTATGTCTAGTGTACTTTTGTATGCCGCTTATTGACGAGATCAATGAATTACTTCAAAGATTTTTTATTGATCTGAACTCGTAAGTATGGTGGTTCTTAAAATGACAAGTATTGGAGCATTGAGGAAATTACTAAGGAAAGTAGAAACACAAATATATTCGAAAAAATGATTCGCTGAATATTAGATGGTCGTTAAATCAAGTCGAATGCTATATGAAATGGATAGATTAACCAAACAATAGCATTCAAGATGTCTACGCGATCTCAATTCATTATTTTGGGGTGAAAACGTAGAACCAACAAAAATAAAAAATCGCAAGTCCATTTTCAGTAAAATATTTACGAAAAATGCCTTTTTCTTTGGGATTGTGCTATGAATACATAATGGACACCATAATGAACACATGGCGGCTCCCTATTGAGGGGCCGCCTGACGCGACATGCAAACCCCCAATAGGGGCCAATACGTGTACATTATGGACATCATTATGATGTCCACTATGTACCCTTAGCATTTTCCTTTTCTTTGATACTACATTACTAAGGCACAGTCTATGTTACCAAACAAATTATACGAACCAATAGTGTTCACAACTTCATTTCAAAATATCTTAGAATTGAGAGACAACGAGAATGTTAATTAATTATAATTCAGAGGCGGCTTGACTGCACAAAGCAAAGACATGTTTTATTTGTTGTGAACAGCTGTGCCAAGCTGAGATTTGAGAAAAAAACTCGATAGGTTACAACGGCTACTTTATTGAACTACTTTCTCTACTGTAGAATTTACTTTTAATACTTTTATCATTTTAAAATAATTTTTGTTTTTAATAATTTCAAAATATTAGAAGTTGAATTCAATATTTCGAATTTTTTTAGTATTTTTCATTTTTCTTTTATTTCTCGATTTCCGTGTTACGTTTAATAGCGATAGAAACTCGAGTAATAATTTCGTTAAATTAATAAAAGAGTTAAATTAAGTTATTTACTTTGATAGTAATCATTCTCCACAGTCAAAAATGTATAAGAAAATAACTTATAAACATAAATAAGCATTCTATAAAAAAAAGGTTGGTTTTATAAGTAAATTTGGAATTACTTAAAGCTTAGACAAACATGCTTTAAATTAAAAATTAAATCGAAGGTTAATATCTTAACCCCCAACCCCCACCAAAGGAACACGTGTAGCCATCGTATAGGAAGTCTCTCTAGGTAAGTAAACTTCTGTGGGGGTAATGTTGGGGGTGGAATAGGGGTTTTCACTCTACCAACCGACACGTTTGTCTAAGGGGGAGGGTGAAAATGAAAGAAATTTTGTATTTAATTGTCACTAACTTTTCTTTACGAATTAAAAAATTGGGTTTTCTTCTCAAATTGGAAAAGATGGTAATAATGTCATGACAACACATATTTCACGTGATGATACACTAAATTAGGCTTTCTAGTAAACATATTTTTCTTACAAATTTCATATAATTTTTTGAATTTTTGTTAATAAAAACACGAGCATATTAAATTATCCGGCTATACTTTTCTTCTTTGCCATATGAAGTTTAACTATAGACCAAACATATGTTGACGAAATTATTATATAATGAAAACTCACACTTCTTGTTGACCACGTTTTCCGTAATAGTTACGTGGACAATAAATGCCGGACACACTCTCGTCAACGTAAGTAAATTTCAACATGTTTTGACAAGAGATCTGGATGGAGAAGGGTGACGTTTATGGACGAGGGAGATACTCTATGACTCGAAACAAAAATGTTCGAGTACGGGCAATATGATCAAAGGTAATAGCAAATTTAACTATCAATCACAAACAACTCAATCAAAGTGAAAATAAACAAGAGAGAAGATAGATTATGGTTTGAAGTATAAAGAGTTGCATTATCCTTCAAATGACGTAAGTTGTGAGCTTTTATATAGTTTTGACCGACGTGGTAGTCATTGGATAAGAACCACGTGATCTCAATCTCCAGGTCGAAACCTCACATCACTCAGTCTATTATGCATTTAATACATTGAAAACGGGTCAGTCATCATATATCCTAGATTAACAATTCTGATATTCATTATTACAAACGTTATATCAATCATTTCTAAAGATTGACTACGGAACATTTAAAAGACAACAAGGGCATCAGCCTATGAGAGCTTCGGCCAAAGGGAGATTCGTATTGGAGGTTTTCGATGTGAAGAGCTTTGGGACAGAGGATTTCGACTTCTTATATAGTGTTTCGGCTTCAGAGTTTCAACCACTTCGATAGTGTTTCGACTTCAGAGCTTCAGCCAATTAAATAGTGCTTTGGCTTAGGGTTTCATCCACTTGCTTATGCTTCAGTTTCAAAGCTTCGACAACTTACATAGTGCTTTGGCTTCTTCTCGAGCCTCAATTTTGAGGCGTAACATTTATCTCATTTAGACAAAGGCACGTCAAATCTTGCTATATGTTAAACGATTCCAATAATAATTACATAAAAGGAAAATTGACGCAATTGTCCCACTTTTTTACATATTGTATAATTGGTCCAAACCTTTTAAAATTGGTGTGAATAATGCCACATCTTTTCATTTTTGTATAAATGGTCCTTCTGAATGAAATTCGTCCAAAAGGACCATTAGTTTGGTACTCGGACTACAATTTTTTTAAAGAAAAATTGCACATAAATTGAGGAATAAGTATCTAAATATTAAATTGCTTGAGATTTCTTTGCACTTGTGGATCAGTTTAGCCCATGTTTATTGGGAATTAAAATTAGATTTTTTTGTAAAATTTAATAAAAGTTGATGAAATGTGCGATTGAAAAGTTATGAGACCCATGAAATATATGGTTAAAATTGATTATTAACTTTGATTTGAGTTAAATTAAAATCAAGTGGTTAGTTAAAGTACAACATAGTAATGCATGCCGACTTCCTCTCCAGAGGCCTTTATATAGCACCCACTTGCTTCCACACAATCAATCAAAACAACAAATCATCTCTCTCTTCAAACACCCTCTCTCTCTCTTCACTCTCAATAAAATATCAAAATCCATTGAGAATTTTCCAAAATTATATACAGAAATGGAACCAAATCTACCAATTGTTACAAAAAAAGTTTGGAACATAGTACGTACTATGTTTTACATGTTAAGGAAAGGCATATCCAAGGGTAAATTAATGGCTGAACTCAACATGATGTTCAAACGTTGGAAAATTGCAGGGAAAGCCATACAAAATCTCATGTTCCACCACGCCCACCACTGGTCCGCCTCCGCTTCCGGCCGCCGCAGTTCACCACTTGACCTACCAAATGAATTCGAATTCAGCTGCAGCAACAGCCCGGCTTATCTTAATTTCCAGCTTCCATTCCACCTCAACAAAGGTAAGCACAACAACCGTGTGTTCTCTCCGTCGCCGGAGAAGGATTTTATGAATATGACTGCGGTGGAGAAGACGCTGGAGGTGTTTTACAGCGCGGAGGCGTCACCGTCACCGGTTTTTCTGGGATCTGGGAAGAGCCCTATTATTAGGCAGGTGAGGGTAACAGATTCTCCATTTCCACTGAGAAATGCTGATGGTGATAATCATGTAGATGAAGCTGCTGAGGAGTTCATAATGAAGTTCCACAATGATTTGAAGAGGCAAATTGAAATTGCAACGCATCGTCAAGGATCATAAAGTTCACCTTCACAATTTTCATTAATCAACTGTGTTACGTGTCGAGTATTTGAGCACATGAGCATGTAATAAAGTTTTAGTGATAATTTGAGTGTTTCGATTAGAAATTAGTAAGGAAAAAGTTGATTTATACGATAATTAGTTAAAAACTTATGCTTTCATCTTTGTCTATAAAAGTTCTGTATGTATAGTGCAAATAATGATGTGTAACCCTCCTTGAAGTATACTGTATATGGGGCATGTTTGAACTTCATTTTCTGTGTAAAACGTATTTTGGAGTAGTAAATTGATGAAAAATATGTTGTTAAAAATAAAGGAAAATTTTTTTGTGTTGCATTTAATATTTTGTTGGAGAATTTATTATTGAAAAAAAAGAAAAANCAACAAATCATCTCTCTCTTCAAACACCCTCTCTCTCTCTTCACTCTCAATAAAATATCAAAATCCATTGAGAATTTTCCAAAATTATATACAGAAATGGAACCAAATCTACCAATTGTTACAAAAAAAGTTTGGAACATAGTACGTACTATGTTTTACATGTTAAGGAAAGGCATATCCAAGGGTAAATTAATGGCTGAACTCAACATGATGTTCAAACGTTGGAAAATTGCAGGGAAAGCCATACAAAATCTCATGTTCCACCACGCCCACCACTGGTCCGCCTCCGCTTCCGGCCGCCGCAGTTCACCACTTGACCTACCAAATGAATTCGAATTCAGCTGCAGTAACAGCCCGGCTTATCTTAATTTCCAGCTTCCATTCCACCTCAACAAAGGTAAGCACAACAACCGTGTGTTCTCTCCGTCGCCGGAGAAGGATTTTATGAATATGACTGCGGTGGAGAAGACGCTGGAGGTGTTTTACAGCGCGGAGGCGTCACCGTCACCGGTTTTTCTGGGATCTGGGAAGAGCCATATTATTAGGCAGGTGAGGGTAACAGATTCTCCATTTCCACTGAGAAATGCTGATGGTGATAATCATGTAGATGAAGCTGCTGAGGAGTTCATAATGAAGTTCCACAATGATTTGAAGAGGCAAATTGAAATTGCAACGCATCGTCAAGGATCATAAAGTTCACCTTCACAATTTTCATTAATCAACTGTGTTACGTGTCGAGTATTTGAGCACATGAGCATGTAATAAAGTTATAGTGATAATTTGAGTCTTACGATTAGAAATTAGTAAGGAAAAAGTTGATTTATACGATAATTAGTTAAAAACTTATGCTTTCATCTTTGTCCATAAAAGTTCTGTATGTATAGTGCAAATAATGATGTGTAACCCTCCTTGAAGTATACTGTATATGGGGCATGTTTGAACTTCATTTTCTGTGTAAAACGTATTTTGGAGTAGTAAATTGATGAAAAATATGTTGTTAAAAATAAAGGAAAATTTTTTTGTGTTGCATTTAATATTTTGTTGGAGAATTTATTATTGAAAAAAAAGAAAAAAGAAAAATGTATTTTCAAACAAATTGGTATCGAGCATGGACATAATTACATTCATCTCTGCCCTTTTTCCTTTGCATCAAAAAATATTTTTATTAGCGTCGCCAAATTTCACTATTCCTCTCTGCCCTTTTTCCTGCAAGGAGTAACCATGTTTTATTTTTTGAAAAAATATAAAATTATTATATTTAAAGGGAACCTAAGGGTCCGTTCTTTTTACTGTTTTCAAACCATTTTTAATTTTCGAAAATATTGAAAATATGTTTACTTACCTATTTTCAAAAATGAATTTCCAAAAGCGAATTTAAAATTTACAAAGAAAATTGAAAACGTCAAAAAAATCGTTTTGACTGTTTTCAGTTAAATCCAAACCAAAAGTTCATTTTTTTTTTTATTTTTCAAAATGACAACAATAACACATTTTTAGCAATTTAAAAATGAACACTTAAAATATAAAATTCAAAATAAATTTAAAACTCAAAACTGAAAGTTTCTTTAAATTGTTGAATCTCTTTTTCTTAATTTTATACCATGTTCCAAAAGCAACTTCGCTTCTTTCTATGTTGGCGGCCTAAGAAACTTTAGAAAGGTGTGTTTGAATTAAAAGTCTTTTCACATTCATACTTCGATTAAAAACTTAAATTTTGTATACTGTAGAGAAGTTTATTGAAAATAAAATTTTAATGATATATAATGATTTAAACTTTTAGAGTAAATAATGAATCAGTCCAATTCCATTTAAACTTTTCAAAATTGGGGAATTAGCACGTAACGTCCTCACTATTATTTTGAAAAACGTCTTATCTATCATTTTTTGACATTTTTACCTTTGTTTTCACCTTTTATTGCACAAAATATCATTTTCATCAATTTTCTCAAATTAAAAATTGAAAAATGAAAAATATATCACTCTTTTTAAAAAAAAAGAAAAAGAAAAAATTAATTGTAACAATAGTTCCAATTTAAAAAAAAAAACGCGAATGAATTCCAAATAAATTATTAAAAGTATAATTAGCGTATAATGTCCTTACATTTAACTATTATTGAAAAAAATGTCCTTACCTTATCACACTTCATTACACATTAATTGCGCAAACCATCATTTTTATTTATTTTCATCCAATTTCTTAAGAAAAAGATGTGAAATAATGAATATACCGTCATATTTAAATAATGAATATACCGTCATATTCATAATTTCATAATATTTGAATGAAATAATGGATGCAAATGACCTTTTGCTCAATGAAATGTAGAAATTTAAGAGTGATAATATAAAAAATAAAATAAAAATAATGACGTTTTTCACAATAACGGTGAAATGTTGGGACGTTATGTGCTAATTACTCTTCAAAATTAGGTCGAATTACAATTCTTAAGTCAAGAACAAGGGTTGCCAAGGTAATTATTATATAGTTTCCATAATTTTACTTCATCTATAATAATGAACTAGAGAGTTGTGGAAAACATATTTCAATACATATATTTTCACTTAATAAATTTGTACGTCTAAACTACTTGATAAATAATTATCACTTCAATTTTATTTTTCATGTATGAATAATATGAAGACAATTTGAAGTATATATAGCTATTAGTCTCGACTCAATCATTGATTCATATTGACATCTAGCCATCAAGTAATTGTATCACTAATTCAATCGACGAATTGCTAGTTGAATCAATTCGGCACAATCATGTTTCCTCTTTGACTTCCTTAATATAGTCATGTTTAAATATATTTCCATCCTTATTTCGAAGGCATTATTTGAACTTTTTTTACATAATAAAAATTATCTCGCTTCTTAAATTTTTTCCTCATGGTAACAAATATAAATTTTAAAATATCTTTTGGTTTATATCATAATTAATAAAAAATAATATATTTTTATAATAAGCAAAAACTTGTAGTGCAACAATAATACTACACGAGCTTACTTGTTTTGAAGATCTAATTTGATTTTCCCTCAAATCCATTTCGAGCATAAAAAGCGGTTCTTGATTGGTTCATTCGCAAGGGGATGGATACATCAATCCATATTGGTTCGATGACGAGGTCATCGCTGTTGACCTCAAAAAAATGAACCCAACAGGTGTCGATACCGAACTTGCGACACGTGTCTCAGTTCAAACGGTATTTGTTCGGGGATGGTGGCAAAAGAAATGACAACACGGCCGGTCGGGATATCAACGGTTGATTATCGTATCAAACGAGCAAGAACTTTGTTAACAATGTTTGTAAGATGTAAAACAAGACAAAAAAGTTGATCATCAAATGGAGGAACCCCCCGTGAATATTCTTCCAATCATGTATATATATTATTGTCGAGAGAGTTCGAACAGTGGCTTTTTCTATTTTTTTTAGTCTCTCCTTCTAAATTTACAAGACTTGCCATTTATAGCTAGAAGATTGGGGAATCTACTATTGGATCATATCCACGTGGCTTCATCTATCCGGATTTAGACATCACATCGCTGTCTATTCGCCCATTAATTATTTGGACAGGGGGGTCAGCCGTCCTTCTTATGACAGGCCGTCACATCCACAGGCTTTTACACGGGCGTCAAATCAGTCAACTCTAAAAGATCCCTAGATCCTTTATGGGGAACAACGTCGGACTCGAGGTGGGACAAGGTCTACTCTGATTCGAGGTCCTCATAGAGCTGGGAGGGAATACCGCTTCGGGACCTCGGAAAGCTTGGTGACTTCGGCCGATTCAATAAGTAACAAGGCTGCCACCTCTTCCTGTCCGACCTCCCCTGCCAATCAGGTCCACGTGGGCCCACTGTTTACACATCCGAAATCGTGGCGTCCGCCGACGTGGCACTTCTGCCAGCGTGGCATCTATTGATACTTCAGGTTTAAGACGAACCGGCAAGGGTGATGACAATCACTTCTCCAATTAGATTGGCTTATCCGAATTTAATAACTATAATTTGAAGTTTATCTTAAAAAAATCTTAATATGTAATTTGTATTTCTAGAAAGGGACACGTGTAGTCAGATTATAGGAAGTCTCCCTTGCTAAGTAAAACTTTCTTTTTGAAATAATTCACTCTTTCTAACTGAGTATGACAGAGACGCGACACATGTAAGTTTTACAAGTGAGTGAAAATGAAAGAAAGAAATCTTTAATTCCCACCATATTTTCTTTAGTATTATCTTATTACAAAAATCATATTCTTTTTAAATAACATATTTTTATTTTTCTTCCTTCGCCACGTCACATTTACATGTCCAGTCGTTAAATAATTTGGCATACTAAAAAATAATTAAATTGAGGTTTTGGTGCACCGACGGGTCAATTTAGTTAAAGTACAACATTTTAATGCATGTCGTTTTCCCCTCTATAGGCCTTTATATACCACTTCCCAGTGCCTCCATTTAACCAATCCTCTCTCTGTAAAGATCAATTTATCAAACATATTCTCTCTGTATAACACCAAAATCTACTGAAAATGGAGCAAAATCTACCAATTATTGCAAGAAAAATTTGGAACGTAGTACGTACTATGTTCTACTTGTTAAGGAAAGGCATATCCAAGGCAAAATTATTGTCCGAACTCAACATGATGGTCAAACGTGGCAAAATTGCAGGGAAAGCCTTACAAAATCTCATATTCCATCACACTCACCACTGGTCCGCCGACACCGTCCGCCGCGCCTTATATGAGTATGCCCCACCAAAAGAATACGAGTTCAGCTGCAGTAACAGCCCGGCTTATTCTAATCTCCATCTTCCCTTTCACCTCAATAAACGTAAACACAACCACCATGCCTATCTCTTCTCCCCGCCACCGCCGCCGGCAACGAAGGAGGATGATATTGTTACCTTGACTGCGGTGGTGAGGACTTTGGAGATGCTTAATAGTGCGGCGGCGTCACCTGCATTGCCGTGGTTCGGAAAGAGCCCTATGGTTAGGCAACTGAGGATTACAGACTCTCCATTTCCATTGCAAGATGTCAATGAGGAGGACAATCATGTAGATGAGGCCGCCGATAAGTTCATAATGAAATTCTACAATGATTTGAGGCGACAAAATTAAATGCAATTCCTTTTCAGGGCTCGTCTTAAATTTGTCGTGGGTAATTTTTATAAATGAGTTGTGTCACACATCGAGTATTCGAGCATGTAGGTATGTAATAAAACTAGTGATAAGGTTTGATCTCTGTTTATGATAGTTGGGTATGTATAGCGTGGAAATTGTATATATTAAACTTATATGTACAAAGTACAGATGTATGTTCAGAGACAATTTCATAAATTCAGCTCTTTCAATATTTTTGTTTTCTACTTTATTTGTTATTTTTTAGAATTTTAACTGATTCTTGGTAAAATTATAAAACGAAGTAGATGATATTAAAGTTTCTAACACTGCCATCAACTCATATTGAATATTCTGGTCATACTTCAGATGGGATTTTGAATATAAGTTATATATTAGAGCCTCTATTTGGTGAAGCTATAGATTAAATTTTTATTAGATTTTATAAAAATTGTCGAAATGCGTGATTGAAAAGTTGTGAGTCTCATAAAATGTATCATTAAAAATGAGTTTGAGGATAAATGAAGTCAAAGAAGGGCTAAATAACGAGAAAATCTTGAACCTTTTTCTTTTCAATTCTTTGGCACCCTTCGTGTGCTATTTATGTATACTCAATACTTGTTCTAGCTTTTAAGAAATTAATTTTTTTCTTTGTTTCGTGTTATAATTAACTCGATAGTTGAAAGTGAAAAATTGTATGATATTAAACCATCTTTACGAGTCTATGTTTTTTCAGAGTAGGCCACAATATATCTCAATAAGCAATAAAGGTCAAAAATTGGTCATCCCAACTTTTCACACTCAGGCACCCACAAGAATACCATGAATTATATGACAGGTTTAACCCTCACTACCTTTTGAACTTGCTTTCCAATTCTTTGGCATCCTTCGTCGTTTATGTATACTCCATACATATTCTAGCTTTTAAGAAATAAAAGTTTTCTTCGTTTCGTAATATCATTATTAACTTCATAGTCGAAGTGAAAAGAAAATTTAAAATGAATGTAATTAACTTACGACAAAATTATCAAAAATGAGAATTCATTTTGTGTTTGTCCAACTCTATATTTGCGTGACACGAATATTGTATTGTACGTTGTCGTCTTGACAAAAATTTATAAATAGTTGGTACAATAGAATGTCTCTTTGACGATATAATATCCAAGACAATAATATCTCAATCAATTCAGATAACTAAAAATAATGATAGTTCAAAGTGGATAAAATTTGGCATAAAACTAAGGCAGGCGTCCAAAATGGTTGCCTTTGAGATAATTGGGCGTGCAGCCTTCGGCACCAAGCCAAGTTTGCAGTGGAATTATTTTTCTGTCTTCTTCACTTGGATGTGAGCCAAAGTTTATAATTTCTTTCAATCAAGTCCTTTTGGCATTTGTGTGATTCGTAGTATCTCGAAGCGGCTGAATGAATCCAAACTAGGGTGTATTTTCAATTCTTATTTAATAAAATTGACTATACACTAATATATAGTATTTATTGTTCGTTATGAAAGTGCAAATCGCAAGTGTAAGTGGACCTTTTGAATCCAAATCGTCGATCCCTCCAGAAATGTATACTTTTGATTACACAAATTTAATTAATATAATTCAAACAATAAAAACAAACAAACACACAATAAATATTTAATTTTAGAAAATAAGAAAAAAAATAAACTAAAACTCTACAAATTAAGAAACATAAAAAATTGAGAAAATTTGGAGGAAAAACGTGGTTGAGATTTATAGTTTCGCTTAACTGTCGCCTAATTAATTTCTCTATAAGTTAATTAACAAATTACTCATTTATGATGTTAGACTTAATTTTTCAAATTTAGCTAATTATCTCTCTCGCGAAATTAACCATAATTGATTGGTTTTGACCTACCATATCTCTATGTCGATTAAAACAAAACGACCGCATTAAATCTTTGTAAAATAGCTCAAAAGGTCATTTAGGGTTTTGGGTATATCTCTGTTCCCTCCGCAAATCTAGGATATTTACTATTTGATCTAAAATATACAATCTTCTTTCGGACGATGATAAATCATTAAACTCAATTAATTGATGGCCAAATAAATGAAAAACATTCAACGCAATAATGAATACACACGAAAATAAGTAACTTAACATCAAAGAGGAAATATTAAAATTAATTAAAGTTAGGTTAAACTACTACAATAAATCCCAACACAAGAAATTAGCTCATATTAAATAGATGATACTAAATGATAATATTTATCCAATACATCGCAAATGATAGAAAATATAAGATTAAAGATAAAATCATTTTTGATTGAATTTGCTTGAATCTTGAGTTCCTCAATTCTTTTCCACATTTTCTTTGATTTATTCTCGTTGTTGTGCTCTTCATTTCTTCCTCAAAAAATCAAGAAAAATAAAAGAAAAAGAAGGGAAAAAGAAAGAATAAACAAAAAGAAAAGGTAATTAGCACATAACGTTATCATATTTCACTATTATTGTGAAAAAGATCCATACATTTCATCTTTTTGCATTTTTCACCTTTTATTGCGCAAAAAGTCATTTCATTCACTTTCTCAATTAAATATTGTGAAATGGTGAGTATACTCTTCTCTTTAAATTAAAAAAAAAATAATAATAATAATAATTGCAACCATAGTCCCTCAACTTTGATCTTGTATAATTTGGTCCTCAAATGTTGACTTTCATATCAATCATGCCGTCCAAAATTGCAACACAAGGTCCTTCAATTTTTTGACTTGTGCACTTTGGAAACCACTCCATGATTTTGTACACCTTTAGTCCTTTTTCCTCTTTTTGCATTGTTCTCATTTTATGGGTGATTTTTTGGCCTACAAAAGCAAACGTTACTTTATTGTGAGTAGAATTTCATTAATTGAATCAATAATAAGTGACCAATAAGTGTGCAAAAACACACTTATCATTCATTATCGTAATACCAAACATCACCTTTAACTGATGTCATTCATCAACTTTTTACTAATTAAGAATATGTTTTTGTCATCCTTCCCTCACTCCCCGAGAAATAAGTTATGCTACGTGTGTATGCATCTTGGAGATTGATTGCAAGGCATAAGATTTTGTACTAGACTGTATATCTTAGACAAATGAAAAAATAAATGTTCACAATTTCTAATTTCTTTTCTACGTATCAAACATACCCGTCTTAAAAAAATTGAAAGATGACTTGTAAATTGTATATGTTGTGAAAACGAGGTGCCATGCAATTGAATCCACAGACCCAAAAAGCATTAGCTTTAAAAGACTGCAAGAAGGCGGGGTAAGGTGGCAACCTAAAAAGATTACTTTTCATAAAGTGCCATTTCTTTCATGCAAAGCTTTCCCCTAAACCATCCCCCTTCTATAATAATAAGGCGGTCCTTGCATTTCATATTACAATCAAATCATACTTTCACTCCTCATACATGGCCACACCTCGAAGATGTCCCTAGATGACTGCATGTAAATAATTATTAAATATAGTACAATGTGTGGTCGATATTTTGACAGCTCGTTTAATGTATGACAAGAGTAGTTGTGTTAAAATATATCGGACCATCAAAATTCAAAATGGCTCAACATTAGGGGTCCTTGACTTGTCTGAATGGGCTTGTTTATATATATATCACGTGGAGTTGTATTATGTTCCGAGAGTTAGACTATTCGCCCACTAAAGCAATATTTGATTTGGGTTCACAACGTCATGAGACAATTTGGTCCAAATTCAGTGTAGACGTTAGAGCATGGAGAGGGACGTATTCCTAGGTACCAGTTTTCATGCCAACACCTAGAAATTGAGAATAA
>CAIGRB010134847.1:98769-126114 GCA_903798255.1 Fraxinus quadrangulata
TTCCGTCTTGTTTCGTAAACAAAGTGATGTATTTAAGCCTTTGTTGAACTTCTATAATCACAACTTTTTTCTCAAGAAAAAGTTTGAAATGTAAAATGAGATATCATGTAAAGCTTGGTTAGGCATTTTTAGTCTCCCATGAGTTCTTATAATCGATCTTGTTTATGCACGGAGAGATGATGGTTTTTCGTCCCTGCATAATGTTTTCGCTCAGAAACGGTATTATGGTAGCCTAATAGCCTTTTGAAGCGGAGAGGATCCAATAGTTTATTGAGTTTTTTAAAACTTAATGGATTTGGAGAAGCAGAAGAGTGATGAGATGATTGATCCCTCATGACGTTCTATTGTTCTCCTCATAAGTTGTGATCGTTGTTGTGTTATTTTTTATTTTTTGCTTACACAATTTCTTTATTGTATTGCAGTGGATATCAATTGCTACGAGATCCACACTACAATAAAGGGCTTGCCTTTACTGAGAAAGAGAGGGATGCCCACTTTCTGCGTGGTCTTCTTCCCCCAGGCCTTGTTAGCCAAGAGATTCAGGTCAAAATGTTAGATCGTATATTAGCCATGTTTGACAACCATTATTTCAAAACTCTTAATTCTCATACTCATTTTCAATCATACATTTAGACAACAAAATATTTTGCATGTAAATCCAAAAATTTTCCCCACATTTTCCAAAAATCACTATTCAAAACTTCATTTTCTCAAAATAATGGCCATCAAACTAGGGTTTTGTCTGTCGGATTTATTTGGTTTTTCTTGTGAATCACTATTCTGAAATGTCTTTCTGCTATTTCATTGAATAGGTTAAGAAAATGATGCACAATATGCGTCAGTACCAAGTACCATTGCAAAGGTACATGGCTATGATGGATCTTCAGGTAGTTAAATAATTTTTTTGTTCATGAATCTTTGTTTACATTTCCTATTTTCTTCCCACAATTAATTTAAAATTGTTGTTCTGCTAGCAAATGTTGCCATATGTATACGTATAAATTATAATAATTATGGTTGGGGTTAAAAACAATAGTGGCCACTTACTTTTACAACAAAAAACCACATTGTTCTCTGAACTTCTTTTTGTTCTAAGTCAGTCGCTGAACTTAAACTTTGTTACAATTAGGTCACTGATATTCAGAGTTTGTTACAATTTGATCAATCCATCCATGTCCATCAAACACCATCAGTTTGACTAACAGAAAAGCTGATGTGAGAATCTAGTTTGCTATTGATAAATAACTAGACTGCCACGCCAAATTTCCCGTTACGTAACTATTGTGTATTGTTGGAGTGATTACATTGTAACGAAGTTCAAATCCAGGAACAAACTTGGAAGCAAATGAAGTTTAGTGACCAAAATGAATTTTGAATAAAAATTTTGTGAACCACCAGCGTATTTAACTTGATTGTTATCACTTATAATATATAAACTTTCTGAGCATAAATCAGAGATTTTAAAAAACCTGAATGTTCCCTTTTTGTTTTGAAGTACTCTGGCATCCATATACCTTCATTTAATAGCATGCAATGGTTATTGTTGATTTTTGTCCCCATGTTCAGGAGAGAAATGAAAGGCTGTTCTACAAGCTTCTCATTGACAATGTTGAGGAGTTGCTTCCAGTTGTCTACACTCCAACTGTTGGTGAGGCCTGCCAAAAATACGGTAGTATCTTTAGGCAGCCTCAGGGTCTATTTATAAGTTTGAAAGAAAAGTGAGTTTGGTTCCAGTGAATTTGTTAATTTTCCACTTTAGTGTCTGGAATGCTCTTCTATTGCATTTAAACTGATTAATGTCAGCGTTTCTGCAGGGGCCGAATTCTTGAGGTATTGAAAAATTGGCCCGAAAAGAAGATTCAAGTTATTGTCGTGACTGATGGTGAGCGAATTTTGGGGCTTGGGGACCTTGGCTGCCAGGTATTTAGACCTTTTCTATCTGTTTTTTTGTTTTTTTTTTGATGGTTGAGTTTGATTATTGTATAAAGCATCTCATTTAAGGCTCTATATGTCTGTGGGGTCCCAATTTGTGAACCTTTACTTGTACTTGCATGTACCCAGAAATGTGCTTTTATTTAATCTATTTACTTCAAGTAACCTTCTAAAGCTAACAGGGAATGGGGATACCTGTAGGGAAGCTTTCCTTGTATTCAGCTCTTGGCGGTATTCGTCCTTCTGCTGTAAGTATTTGCAAGACTAGCTTTCCTGTACTCTATAGAGGCTAGTCAAGTAGATTGCATAGAGTTTATATTACTGGTAATCTTGTTATGCTTTTTACTTAAACAATGTAGTTTAATACAGTATTACACCTCAAGTGCATGTTTTGTGCAAAGTAGCGGATAGGACCGGACAGTTTAATAAACAGGATTTTAGTTTTTAAATCTTCTGTAACATTGTCCACAAATATTTACACATCCACCAGAACTTCATCTTTGGTTTCTAGTCATCTGCGTCTTTTGTTTTTGAAATTTTGTAATGCTAATCTCCAATGCACCTCACATTCTACAGTCCTTATTTCTGTTTAGTGATTTGTTGTCCAAAGCCTGTGAAAGCTAAAGAAGATATAAGTTTGATTGTTCTATTCAGTCACAATTCCATTCTCTTTGCTTATTGATATTTTTTGTTTCGATAGAAGCGATTATTTTTAAAATGTTTTTAATTCATTTCAGTGCTTGCCTGTGACCATTGACGTGGGGACGAACAACGAGACGTTGTTGGAGGACGAATTTTATATTGGGCTCAGGCGAAGGAGAGCAACTGGGCAGGTAATTGATTGGCTTCTCTGTAACTTTAGTCTGATAGATTTTAAAGGTAACTGTATTCTTTTCTGCAAAGATTGAACTGAATTTGTTATTTCTAGGAATATTCCGAACTTCTGCATGAGTTCATGTCTGCAGTCAAGCAAAATTATGGGGAAAAAGTCCTCATTCAGGTTACTCAATTTTTACGCAATTTTCAATTTCTTCACTATCTTTTTAATTAAATCTAATTCAAATAAATATTTGATCTACATCATGCAGTTTGAAGACTTTGCAAATCATAATGCGTTTGATCTTCTTGCAAAATATGGGACTTCCCATCTTGTTTTCAATGATGACATAGAGGTACACATACAGTAAGCATTTTTTTCTTCGAATTTTGATGTAAATGCTTGTTTGAGTGTTTTTTTCGTCTGCCTCATAGATTTTCCCTTCTTGCCCTTCACTTTATTTTCATTTGAGGCTGTCAACAGAGTCAAGCGGTCCCCAGAGTCCAATTGCTTGATCCTTTTTATTTTAGTACCAAGCTCAGATTAAGTTTGAGTCTGGTCGAATTTGAGCCACAGTATAAAAACTGAACAAAAATGTGAGTCAATGGGCTCAGTCCAACTGGACCTGGCCTGCTTAATTTAAATCAGCATAGTAAATTATATATAGCCCTTGTTTATTTCAGCTAAAAGATTGATTAAAATCTAATCCGAAGTCAACGATTAATTTTAACCCCCTTTCATGGGACCGACAATTTTTCAATCCCACATTTCAATAACTTTTATTAAAGTTTACTAAAAATCTGATTTTATTTAAACCAAACAAGGGCATAAAGTTTGTTTTGCAATGCGATCTTCGATATTTATCCATAATTTTCATTGATATTTATCCTTAACATCAGAAGGTTTATATTTACTTTTTTAAATTATAATTTGAGAATTATAATGGAACTTTAGATTTGGAGATCACTATAGATGAAGTTGAATTTGTTACTAGATTAAATAAAATTCATATTTGTGTTATAGCCTAATGGATCTGGATATTTTCTCTCAATAATTATTATTCTTACCTTCTTTTTCATTTTCCCCAGGGGACAGCATCTGTGGTCCTTGCTGGGCTTATCGCTGCGTTGAAATTAGTCGGGGGAGCCTTGGCTGATCATCGATTCTTATTCCTTGGAGCCGGAGAGGTGTTTTCTTCAAGTCTCGTCCAATCATTTTGTTAACCATCTCATCTAAAAGTATATACTGTTATAGAAGGGTCATATTTGTTCGTTTAAATATTGTCTTAAAAACACTCCCTCGCGTGTAGACGGGGTTTATTGGTTTGATCAAAGATTTGACACGTGGACAATTTTTTATAAATGAGTGGTAGCGAGACTTGAACCTAGGTATTTTGACTGGCTATGGTACCATATTTGTTAACCATCACATCTACAAGTTTAATCGATTGTAGTCGTATAAACCCTGTCTTTACCAATTCCATTTCCTTGTTATGCTTCAAAGTAAAGATTGTACAGTAAAAATTAAGTCGAGTTTTGAATGTTGTAATTGTTGATTGGTGCAATTAGTCGAATTTTGGCTTTTACATTTTGAATCTGTTTTGCCTTTGTGCCCTCGGCTAATATCGTCTTGAGCATCTTCAGATCTTTTCTTATATCCAGTGAAAAATATAAGAATCTCCTTTCTTCCATGTTCAAATTTCTCTGCTTATATTATGCATCTCATTTCACAATGTTCTTAATGCAGGCTGGAACTGGCATCGCAGAACTCATAGCACTCGAAATATCCAAACAGGTCAAAATATGATGAGCCATTATATCTTTATCAATTACTCAGTTCTTTCCTCTTGTTAAATAAAAAGAGAATTTGGGAATTCCACTCATACTTTTATTGTATGCACTATGCTATGCAGACAGGAGCTCCATTGGAAGAGACTCGCAAGAAGATTTGGCTTGTGGACTCCAAGGTGATAAAACAACTATATTTTCATTTTTCATATTTTTTTTATTCTTGTCTAAATTAAACACTCACAAAATATTTTTCCTTTCTAGGGGTTAATTGTTAGGTCCCGCATAGAGTTGCTTCAACATTTTAAGAGGCCATGGGCACACGAACATGAACCTATCAACAATCTGGCAGACGCTGTTAAGGTGTGAACTCTTTTGGCATGTTTGATTGGGAGGAGTGGATAACACCAAATAGTATTAAAAAAGACAAAATGTCTTGCTTATTACATTGTCGAGTTGTGTCCAATATTGCTTACCAAATATGCAACTTGTGCACGATTCATTTGTGCGCATGTCTGGTGCTCACAATTGGTCTTTTACTTGTTTTGTTTTGTCAGTCCATCAAGCCGACAGTATTAATAGGATCATCGGGAGCTGGAAGAACTTTTACCAAAGAAATAGTCGAGTCCATGTTGTCATTCAATGAGGTAAAGCATCATATTTGTGTTACATGTTAGGCATGTTTGTCTAAGCTTTAAAAAAATGTAAAAGCTAGTTATATAACTTTTTTGTTCCCAAACATGTTTGGACATGCTAATTACTTATTTTTAAATTGTCTCTTACTTTACTGTCCAAATAAGCAACCAACTTATTTCAGATTTTGACCAATTTGAAAAATATTATTTCAAAACTTACAAGTAAACGTTTTCAGCTTACATGCTCGTTATGTCCAACAGTTTAAACTAAAGTTCCATATGATTGGCATGTAGAAACCCATTATTCTTGCGCTTTCCAACCCAACTTCACAGTCGGAATGCACAGCAGAAGAAGCTTATAAGTGGAGTGAGGTAATTTCCTTCTGCAGCTTTCATATCTAATACATATTATTTTTAACTTTTGGAAGGTCATGTTTATGCCTCCCTTCCGTTTGTACCCATGGACTTTGTTTTTATGTATATGGTGGGACATCCAACCCCCCATCAACATTCCCCTGTGGAGCCTGAAAACCCACTAAGGCTATGCTGGTGTTTTTGCGGGAAATTTTTTTTATCTAATACACATTATCCATAATTGTGTTCATTTCTACAAATTTTGATTTTATTACAAGACATTCTAATTTTTTCCGTATATCTTTCCAGGGCCGGTGCATTTTTGCCAGCGGGAGCCCATTTGCCCCAGTTGAATATAATGGAAAGGTCTACCCGTCTGGACAGGTACAGTCAAAACATCCCTTAACTACGATTTATTTGTTATTTAAGACCAAACTTTTTGACTGATTTCAGTATTATTCTGGTTCAGGCAAATAATGCATACATCTTTCCTGGATTTGGTCTCGGTTTGATAATTTCTGGTGCAATCCGTGTCCACAATGATATGCTCCTGGTAGCCTGTAAGTGACGGAAAATGTAACTGAATATAAGTTTTAACACCTAGCGTAGGTCATGCATTTGATAATGCAATTACATGGCTTGAACCGTCGAATGCATTATTCTGGCATGAGAGGAATTCTTACCACGAAGATAGGAGGATTAAGAAACATTATAGCCAATACATTTCTGATGAACCCTTTTAATCCAATGGATTTTTTAAAAAAAAATTAGTCTATGAATTATCTATAGTTGCTTGCCTATAGCTCAATTCCTAGAGCCACTCATCACATGCTTTGGTGGTTATACTGTGTAGAGCCTAATTATACAATTTACTTATCCCCTCGATTGGGGATCGACCTATTTGGGGATTTTGCATACATATTTCATATTAGGTGATTAAGTCACCCTAATTTCCTGCAAAATATGTCAAAAGGAACTTGAGGAGTCATTTTGCATATATACACAGACTGAGGCCGAGGGACTTGAGAGATCTCCATTGTGAACTTTCTTCTCAATTTTAGTGATAACTTGCACGGTCAAGTGGACATAGTGAATCACGATAAATTTTTGAGTTTTTTGTTTTTTTTTGCCCGTCTGCTTGCTTATTATTGCTCTCGGAATAAAGGATTATACGTTAATCCATAACAATGTTATATATTTCACATCATATCTTACAATCTCGACCATCTTGTTTTCTTCAAACAGCGGAAGCATTAGCTGAACAGGTTACCCAAGAGAACTTAGAGAAGGGACTAATATACCCTCCTTTCTCGAACATCAGAAAGATTTCAGCCCAGATTGCTGCCAGAGTAGCCGAGAAAGCTTTTCAACTTGGTAGAAAGAAAAATCTTTATTCTAATTACATTAATGTGCTTGGTTGAAGTAATTTGGCATATCTAAGTATTTTGCATTTTCTGTTGCTTTATAGGGTTGGCGACTCGTCTACCTCAACCTGAAAACCTAGTAAGATATGCGGAGAGCTGCATGTACAGCCCCAATTATCGTACCTATCGTTGAACCAGTGGAAAGTTTTTATCGTTCTCTAAATTTAGTTAATGTCGTTTTTCTTGTTAGAGTTCCATTTCTTCCCCTCTTTATTTATGTTATTTTTCGTCCTTCGATTTCTTTTCCCTCTTTTCCTGTTCTTGGAGTATCTTCTTACCACCTTTGCCTTGAAAAAATTACAAACGTGTTACTTATATGCCATATAACAAACAATTTGTATGGAGTGAGTTTGGCAGGATTTCTACTTCATGTAGAAGAGTTTCTTAAGAAAATTACATTTGATCAGATTCCTTTCTAAGTTCTTTTACTCAAACAACATTTTTGAAAAATTATCTAAATATGATCAAAAACTTCTGATCATTTCTAGTCGCAATAAACATGCACTTTATATTCAGATATAAAATTTTGCGAATGACAAGCAATAGAAAGATTACAGCCCAAAAAAGAAACAAGAAACAAAAGTATAGTTCTCGTTAAATGATACAGATTGAACCATAGGTGCAGCTATATACAAGCATACAAATAGATATAGAAAGCACTGACAAAGTGAAGTTGAATGTTCTCAAGTAGCTTCTTTAAGGCGAGAGGGATTTTTCGCAGTCTATCTCCCCTGGACGAGGCCGCTGAATACTTGGCTATTCCCGGCAAGCGTTGCTTCCCATTCGACAGAGGATAATAGGATCTGTGAAAGTGACATCACCACTTGCTTCATGTCTGGTCTTAGAATGGGATCATCGTCCACGCATTGCTTTGCCAACATAGCCATCTGCACCAGAATTCACACCAACCAAAATTATTTCCCAAACCCTTTCTCAATCACATTTCACAGACATTTTTTACTAGATAAAATTGACATGTACTATTATCAAAGACAGGATGCAATAAAGTTTCACCTTGAAAAGGCAGTGAAGAGGATACAAATCCATCAAATTAGGATCAACGTGATCTTTCAAGCTTGACATATTCATGGAGTCCTGTGAGTTCTTCAGAGCCGCCACCATCTGTAACTTCATCGGCATTAGGAATTGTAACTTTCTAAGTTTTTTACACATGAATAAAATTTCAAAGATTTCCAATAGGAGATCCTACATTTTTTGAGTTGGTGGGTCCTCAACGAACACAACGTTGAGACCTTAGGATTTAGTTACCGGTGCAATGATCTTTTTATCTGTCACTTGCTCATTACTAGAATGTGTAAGACTAATATTCCTATTTAGTCATCTGACATGACAAATTATTTTCACTTCGGCTGTGAATTTCTCATAAATACATCAATTCTAAGAGTATAAAAATAAGAAGCTTTCGCAGTTTCACACAATATTGGAGGCAATAAAAATTCTCTGTAGTTGATAAGTTGGATAGAAAGAACTTGCAGCCGAAAATCAAAGCAGTCATGCATAGGCATATCATCTTTAAGATAAGAAATAAGAATCTACACAAGCAAATGGATGCAACACCAATTCACGACAAATTAAGGAAATGATGACTTATTAGGTGGTTGGGTGCAGACAGACTTACAATGGATACCAATGAACGTCTTTCAGCAGTTGTCGTCATGGCTTCCTTTCCAGCTATTATTTCAAAAAGTGCAACGCCAAATGCATACACATCACTTTTATTTGTAGCCAGGCCGTCCCTCAAGTATCTAGTAAAACAGGGAAGAAAGTAATAAGAAATCTGCACCAAACTTGCTAGTAACTACTAGCTTGTTTACTTACTCTGGAGCCAGATAGCCGTAAGTTCCAACAACTCTTGTTACTGATTCTTCTCCATCATTTGTTTTTAGAATGAGTTTTGCCAAACCAAAATCTGAAATCTACACAATTCAAATTGACCAGATAACTGGAAAAAAATTAATAATTAAATATTGAAATTGAGGCGGAATAATGTGAAACCTTTGCCCTGAAGCTGCCATCGAGTAAGATGTTGCTTGTTTTGATATCTCGGTGCACATAATGAGGTTTTGTGTGCTCGTGTATGTACTCGAGACCTCTAGCAGCATCAAGTGCAATCTGAACCCTCATGATCCAAGAGAGTGATGTATGACCTATCCAGACCATTCAGAGTTAATACTCACGTAAACATTTGGATGCTTAAACTTGAACCCTTATATATTAATTTCTTGAGACTAGAAAATGTAGAAACCAAGAATAATCCAAAAAAAAGAAATGCTAAACAATTATTTAAAAAATTTCCAGAAAAAGATTATTCGTTTACGTTGTACTGATCTTATCATATGCTTCACGCATATCATTAACTAGGCATTGTACCAACTTTTAGCCAATAAAATATAGCCTTTGTTTGTTTCTCATTATTTTCAAAATAAATTTTTCTCTCTCATATTTTTATCCACACATTCTTCAATAAAATAATATAACATGCAAACCCAAAATTTCCTTATTTTTTAACCACACATTCTCCATTAAATCACTATTCCAAAATATATTTTTGGCTAAAAATGGGGCTCAAACTAACTCATAATTATTTCCAGTTCTAGCATGCTCAAGACTAGTTTAATATGAAGATCTGTAATGAGCATTTTTGAGATTCTATAATACCAAAATCTGCTTGAGTAATAGAATGATCTTAATATCGGGGCAAACTTCATCTTATATCATATTTACGTATATTCATTACACCTTAAGTTGAGAAGATCTAGGCAAGAATGAAAATTCATAACAGGTAGGCTTGTTAAATAAGATTCGGTCATTGACTATAAGCATAGAATCTGACCTTTGTTCTGAGGATCATGCAAGTGATTTTTAAGCGAACCTTTTTGAGCATACTCATAAATGAGATAAAGTTCTGCATCACTGGCTGCATAACCAATCAATTCTACCTTGACAAAATTAAATCATGACTATAGTCAAATTTCTAATTTTTAATACATCAAAATTAATCTTTGAGAGAAAAAAGGGAAAGTAAACCAATGATACTTCAAACAGCCTTTACCAAGTTTGTGTGATGAACTTTGCACAGAACTTTCATCTCTGCCAAAAATTCTTTAGTTTTCGTAGCAGTCATTCTTTTGATTGCAACTTCCTGAATATGCATACAGGACTTGGTGTGATAAGAAGAACTTAGTTTATCTATACATGTGAAATAGAAAAGCAATAGACTAAAAGCTGCAAACCTGGTCTCGAAGGAGGCCATAGTACACGGAACCATATGCTCCATGGCCCAGAAGATTGGAATCGGAAAAACCGTCAGTAGAAGACAGAATTTCCTCATGAGTGAAAACCACAGGTTTCTCCATGTCAAAGAATTCAGTTCCTACAACTATAAGAGACAAGATACATACACAAAAAATACAATTTGTCAAACAAGAATTTGGAGAAATCATTACAACTGTTGGAATACAAGCAACATGATTATTTCTTCTTTACTTCCATACAAGTCAGTCGTCAATTTGAAAACACGTAGCGAAACAATCCACATATAGAGAAGCTACATGTTTGCAGAAGTAGTTAACACAGATCGTGGTTCAAGCTTAATGGAGGAGGTAAAAGAAGCTTTCGGTGAAAATTTCAGGAACAATCAGTTCAGGCGTATTGCTTCATGCTATAAACATTTTTGTTCCTCTATGTTGAAAAGAGTTTCATTGAAACTTGAATTATATAACTAATCTGTCATCGCTATATCTTCTATAAAAAACTGACCTGCAATCTACTATAATTTTGTGGACAACCATGACATAAAGGAACAACTGGAACAGGTCCTTCCCACAAAACTTGATCCCAAATTCTGAATGAGACTCTTAACTGTCATCTTCTATTTGAAACTTCTTAAGATTTTTCTTTACATGTATGTGCAACCAAAAGTAAGTATAATATAAAGTTTACACCTGCAGGAATGTTCATCTGGCGGTTGCTAGGTTCTCCGGTGGGCTGCTTCCTGTCCCCAGATCTGCAACAAATATACCTCCCTGATGCACAGCAAAAACTTGTCCTTCGAAGAATCTGAACTTCATGAGATGTCTTCTCCGCAGAATCTTTGGCTAGACTACCTCGGGCCCCAGCAAAACAGCTTGATGATTTCAAGGAAACAAAAATTACTATCACTATGAGAATCAGAGCTAGGCCCACACTCAAACTTCCAATGATCCACCAATAAGGAACATTGGCATTATGATTCACCGGATCTACTGAAATAAGATGAAACATATATCAGTAAAAGTATTCCTAAGCATGAGAGATAGTGCAGGTTTCATAATCTACAGATAGAGAAATATTTCCTTTTCTATATGTATATTCATTGCAAGTTTCCAATCCATTATGACTGAAATATTCCACTTAATGGGAAGACTAAAGGAATACTGAAGGAAGCAAATACAATATGTTAAAAGATTATGCCCCTGTTTGAAATCCTTTTTTTTTTTCATTCTATTTTTCATTCTTCATTTCAACCACACATTCTATCAATAAAATAATATTACACATAAACGAAAAAATTCTCCTTACTTTTTAACCATACAATCTTCCATCAATCACTATTTCAAAATTTTTTTCTCACCCAAAATGGGTTTCAAACAGGGTATATATAACTTAATAAAATAACTTCAAGAAGAAGAAAAAGGCCTAAGCTGACCGATGTACTCTATCAAGGAAAAAGTGAACAGATAAACACTGCTTACAAACTTGCGATACCTTCGAAGTTATCAGCAGATGGAGCAGGAACAGGAGCTGGAGTGGTGTCATTCTTTAAGGGGTAAGGCTCTCCGGGAACTGAAACATAACATAAAATCAAAGAAAAGAAATAGTGAGAATTGAGGACCATCCAGAGTTACTATACCAAAATTTTTGTAAGATTTAATAACAGAATCTGAGAGTACTATTTACCAAGAATGACAATTTGAAAAGGAAAGTTAATATTAATTTTTAGACCAATGTCCTGGCCAAACTTGACTTCTATCTCATAGTCAAATTGCAAACACATATACTGTCTAGATACTACCCATCTTATGCTAGTCCTCTTTAACTTCTTTTTCTCTTTTCCAATTTTCTTCAAAAGGTTCCCATGGACTAAACAAAGATTCTCAGCTTAGCAATGTGACTTCATGTCATTCATATTCAATAACCAAAACTTATACTTTAGCATGGAAAAAGCTATTTTGCAACTCATATACTTGATAAATTATGTGCTTGTCATTATCCCAAGGAACGTAGATAATTTGTAGAAAGATCCCAACATCATATTTGACCAGCGTGCATTGTTAACCAGTCGTCAACATCTTTACCAACAAGAGAACAACACTAGAAAGTCCCACCTTCACTTCTCAGTAAACAGAAACAGAAACAGAAAATCAATTATCCAACAGAAAAAGACCAATTTATGCTAAAGTTTACATGGAAAAAAAAAAAAAAACTAGCTGAACAATCAATCCCATAAATCCAACTTAGAACCAAATAACGTCAGAAAAACTGGAAGAAGGGAAGCGTGAAGTGGTATGTCTTAAAAGATTAACAGAAATTACCTGAATTTAGTGGTATGTAGTATAGTGCCCCAACAGTTACATTGTCTGGATTAGAGATTCCATTGACAGTCTCAATACTATCCATACTAACCCCAAACCTACTAGCCAAAGATGCCACACTATCCTCATCTCTCATAACATAACTCATCAAGTAATTCCACAGCCCACTCGAACACCCACACATGATCCTCAATGACACCACAGCACCTTTCCTTGCCTTTCTGGTAAAATTTGTAGAAAAATAAGCCAACCCATCATAGGCCTCCATCACCAAATCATACACAGACCCATTATTCTCCCTCACAGTAAAAGTAGTATTGCTCAAGTATTTGTGTAAACGTGAAGCACAAGAACAGTTCTTTTTTATGAAAATGTAGTCTCTGCCATTTCCCTCGATGGTTATGTCTTGTGGCAATACATCAAACATACTTTGGATCACTGCTAGAGTCTGTTTTGAGGTGGGCTTGAAGGCTAAGAAAGATGTGCATAGGCGTGTGGTGTCTGTACAGTTAAGTGGAGTTGGATATTCTTCGGATAAGCCGAAAATAAGTACTTGGAGTGTAAGTAGCAGTGGCAAAATGATCGAGATTGGTGTTCCTCTTCTATGAACCATTTTAACAAAAACCTTTGATGCAGCCACTGGAAGGCTTCAATCTCTAATGAAAACTAGTCAGAAAAATTGAGTCTTTGATAGAAAATTGAGTCTTTGATAGATTATACTATCAAAAACGGAATGTTGGGGAATTTTGGAGTGAAATTTGTTGGGAAGGACTGAAACAGGGCATTTTTTGCTGAAAATCTGGAAGAGTAAAAAAGGAGAGTAAGTGACAGCCATTTGATGGAGAAAAGGCCACAAGCCACCTTGGGAATTGTTAAATAATCTAGTTCCTCTACTACAAAACAAGATTATGGTAGTAATAAAATTATATTTGACTTAAATACATCGAGATTTTGCAGTGCATTTTACAACATGATGGAAGTTGTAAAGTTCTATTGAAAATAAAGAGTATATAATTCACTAAACAGTAAAATAAAGCACAAATTCATAATTAAATAGATAAATATTTTACATTATTAAATTAAATAAAGTAAGCACCATTATTTTCCAAGTTGTTCATGGAGTGGACTATTGGTATTTGTGAAAAGGACAATGCGATAGTAGGGAATAAATGTTAATGCATGAGGACTGGCTTTGTTTTGGGGACAAGGAAAGCACAATTTGCCAAGAAAATGTAAGATAAGGACACCTAATTATAGGCCCCACATTTTTTACCCTTCAAAAAATCATCAATAATTTTCGACTACTCAACGAGTCTAAAGAAAGATGGTTGAATACATATATAAACATATAACTCGAGGGGGACGGGAGTGAGTACATAGTTTGATGGGTCGAAAACTCGAGTACTGCTTTTCGAATGACCTTGAAATGTGTTGAAATTTTTTTATTATTTTTTTTCTCAGAAAAATGAGTTTGGACAGCTCAGAAGAGAGTTATGCTACTTGGCCGGCTCCGCCAGTTTGACTCAGGTTTAATCCCAGGCCAAGCAGCACTTTTGTTCAAGAAATGTATATACACGACAAAGATCGTATGGTCAGATATCCAAGTCACATTCATCAGTTATTGGATTATGCTAAGGTCTATTTGGTAATGGGCATAAGATTATGTTACGCCAACAAATAATTACAAACACATCACAAACGCTACTTATTATCCAAACAAATCACTTTCAAATGGACTTTCATCATAATGTGACCAAAATAAATTATAAATAAAGGATAAAAAAAATATTCCAAAGGGGGCCCTTATCTTATTTATATCATTGTCCTTAGTCCCTACCATTTGCCAAACTCTGCAAACATCCATTTCTTTTCGTATTCTCTTTTTACATTTTTGCTTAATTAATAAGCTACTTAATTTCGTAATGAGCTGATTTTATCTGATTTAAGAGAATTAAAGTTGAATTAGTTTATTTAAAAATTAGTATATTTTCTTTTTCTTTTTACTTTTTAAGTAAATATAAAATATTTATTGACATACCAATTTTGAATGGGTTTAAGCCTTTTAAGTTTTGAAAATAACAAAGTTGGACCAAATTGGTTGAGTCCTAAAAAACTTGATATCGGACTGAATCCAAGTATATACACCTATAGTAACGAATGATTGTGAAGGAGTACCATAAAATTGATTGGCAAAAGATATTTAAATGATAGTTTAATTTTTATTTTTTTTTCTCGTTATCAATCGTAAACTTTATCGAGCAAGAGCAAGATGAAGGACTCGGCGAAGAGTACTTGCTGGGCTTCAAATGTAGAATTGGGCCAATAGAACTTGCTGGGCTTCTAAAGAAGGAATTGGGCCAAAAGAAATTAGGTCAGTAGAAGTTGCTGGGCTTCTAAAGTAGGAATTGGGGGCTTCCAAAGTAGAAATTGGGCCAGTGGAAATTTGGCCCACAGAACTAGCTAGGCTTCTAAAGTAGAAATTAGGCCTATAGAGATATATGCTTGAAGTTCCGACCTAGTTTCACTCACTATATGAAGCCAGTGAATTTATATGCTTGGAGGTGATATAGGGGTTTAGAGAGTGCCGTGTGCTCGTGCTCGTACATGTTCTCGTACCAGCGTATTTTTTGGCTATGAACTTGCCAGTCATCATTTTTCTATGTCACGCCATATGAAAATTTAGATGACCCTAGGCGATGCACCATCCTAGGCCATAGCCCATGTTAGGTCGTGTGAGGTCAGTCCACGTAGGTTAAAAATTTTTATAATAAATTTCAAAGGAAAAGAAATGTTACTCTAATCTCCTACTTTAGTTGGGATTCATATCGCTTTGTAGTTAATGGTTAGGTCCAAATTCTGGACTCGTCCTTGTTTTCCCAGCTTGGCAAATCACATCTTTGCATGACAGCATTGATCGTTCTTGTAATCTAGCAAATTACATAGTACAAACACATACAACTCACCCTTTTGGATTGGTTGCAAATTTTAGTTTGAAAATTATCTTTATTAGCCAAAGTGATCGACTACTGATTAACATGCACAAAGTATTGTAATGTGAAACTGTGAGGTTCGTCAAGTTGTCAACAAAAAGTGGTTACTTACTAGTGACACCGCCATCTCGGCGGAGATTTAGCAAGTTGGTATAGCCCAGTTCAAACATTTTGGCTGTATGTTTTGAATTGGAACAAATACTTAAAATAAGAGTTGATGTCGAAACTTTACCACTCAAGTGCAATTTGCAACATATCTTTGAAGGTTTCATCATGGTCGTTGCATCACTGCACCCATGTCTCCGATTGTAAAATGTTTTCGCTGTATTAACACATGAAAATAGTTTTCTCTGATCTAAATGTGTATTCGATCGAGGAATGACTACATACAAACTGGAATAACATTTTATCTAATTTTTAAATTTAGTAAAAACGGACTATATGATAGTTTGATGTCTAGAGTCCAATCTTTAGACCATATGCATTCATGCTAATCATTAACGTCAAAATGTCAAAGTGAGAATATTACTTGCTATGAGAATTTTCTAACTCATTTTTAATCATACATTTCACGGGACTTATAATTTTTATCAACTTTTCAACCACACATTTTATATATTTTTATCAAAAATATACTAAAAATCATTTTTTTTATATATCAAAACCAAGTAGAGGTTAAGTGAAATGTGTAACATGATATCAAAGTTAGACAAATGCTCAAGTTAAGTCTCTATGGCCTTCACTTATGAAAAAAAAATATACACGTAACAGACTTTTAATAAAAAATAAGCAATCCAACATGCATCTGAATAGCTGATTAACTTTTAAAGAGAGAAGAGGACGGTAGGAAGAATTTTCCTTTTGGGTGGTGGGGTAGGAAAGCAATCGAACTTCCATAGTCTTTTTTCGCATCATTATGAGGAATACATGTTTTCTCGCATAAATGATACGTTGGAAGAATTCACAGTCTTCCACTATCAATATAGGCAAAGAATTTGAGTATTGGAGTCACATTTATTATTTCATACATTCTCGAAAATCTTGAAAGTGAATCGATAAAGGAAGTCTATTTGTGAACCTTAATCAAATAAAATACTATGACATGAAGTATTCTAACAAGCAATAAGTGAAAAAAAGGAAAATAATTGAAAGGCAAAAGCAAGAGATTTTGGATGATAAAAGGTGAACTTTGAGCATTTAATTTAATCAATGAGAGTTGATTGGAATAATGATGTTGAAAACGTGGAAAAATTGCATTCTAGAAAAAGGTGAGGCAGCCTCTTATCTATAAGCACGCAATGTTCTGTTCCAATCCTCGTGCCCTGCCAACTTGCAAAAATGGCCAACGAGGAACCGGAATATCGATTAATTTCTATAGCATGATTATATGCATACGGCCTACCATCCCACCAATATGTTCTTTTACGAAATAGACGTGCAATATATACCATCTACTTAATCTTGTTTCACTTATTTCACACTGATGTCTTTACTTTTCTCTCTTAATGACATTTATCGTTAATATTCGTAGTTGACAACGACAGTTTAAGAATTTGCTTAGAATAACTTCTATTTCTAATTCTATTTTTTTTAATAGAAGAACTTTCTAAAAATTCACATTCGGTTGGCTTATTTTAAAAGTCAATAGTTCTTCTAATCAGATAAAATACTTTCAATTTTTTAATCTAAAAATCTTAAAAGTCATGTCAAATAGAAAATTTCAAGAAGACGTGTGACCTAGATTAGCATCCTTCATTGCACACCATCTAAACTTCTAAAGACAGTTTACGCGATTAAACTTATTCACAAAAAGATTGAGGATCGAACATTCGGTGCATGTTTGATAAAATTTATAATCACTTATAAGTTGATCGAACTATAATGAAATTCGCAATTTTTACATTTTCTCTATCTATGTGGTTCGTAAAAATCGTAACTTATAGCCGAATAAATTTTTTACCAAACATGCTCATAAGTTTGATTCAATTCTTATAACACGGGATATGCCGAATATGTCTTTTTTCATTTTTTATTTTTTTTAGGGTGTGGTGCGCTTTGTCTAACTTGCCATAAAAACATGAAATGTTAAGACAAAGAATCATTATATGTACGACTCTTGCGATCCTCCCAAAATGCTCTTTTGATTTGACCTTAAGATCACGAGTTGCCCCCCAACATCCCCATCTTAAAATAAAAAAGAAAAAGAGTTACACACATTAATTGATTTACCACCGTACGATTTATCCCGTTTCCATTTGCATCATCTCCTGTTATATGTACGACGTGGATCACTTTAGATATTGAAGTATCGGATTCAACGCTAAATAAAACTAAGATTCTGCCTCGACGCGAACAAGCGAGCGCGTGACAAGCACATTTGAACTTCCTCATCCTTGCAAAATATAATATTTACATGTCAGTAACATTTTTTTAAGGTCTTTAGGTTTTGACCTTTTCGAAATTATCGAAACAAATTTCGTTTGTGGCAATTATATTTTTATTTAATATCAATTAAGGGAATGTGCTTCAATTTTATTCAATTGGGTGACTACATTATAACTTGATTTCAATTAAATAACTTTGTTCAACCAAATTGAGTTGGTAAAGATCAATTACAAGAATTGATGATATGATGGTTGATATTTATTTCACTTAAATTGTGCTTTTTGCTCGTTAGAAATTGAAAGTTACTTGTGATGATCATTATTTATTTATTGTCGATCATCAATTTTCGCCATGAGATTGGATAAATATACCTTAAGGGCATGTTTCATAGGCCCCTTTTCTATGGCAAATGAAATTGAAATTTCATTTCCCCTTTTATCATGTTTGATGACACTTTTTTCCTAAAAATTGATTTTCCACTTTTGCCACTTTTCTTGGTTTTAGTTGAATTAAAATTCCCACATTTTAGGTGGGAATTGAAATTCCATCTCTTTTTTATTTCAATAGAAACAAATTCTATCCACAATTGAAAAAAAAAAAATATCCCTTTAATTGACAATTTTCATGTAAAATAAAGTCAAACGAAAAAAAAATCATTTTTTTTGGCAATCCAAACAAGTTAGATCCCAAATTGTAAAAAATTATATCCCTTTAATTGATAATTTTTATGAAAAATAAAGTCAAACGAACACCAAAAGATAAAAAATTTCAATATTTTTCAAGTAAAAAATTATACAAATAAAACACAATTAATTAATAATTCTCAGTAAAACAAGTTCTAGACAATTCAATTCCCTATAATCGTTTTCTTTCTATCCATATTCCATTTTTGAATTAAACGGACCCTAATTGAAAAATTAAATTGTAACTACCTTATTAAAATCAAATTAATAAAAGTTAATTTTACTTTTGGAATGGCAAATGCTTTGGCCATTCAATGATCTTCAACGGAATTTGAGAGGATGTTAACTATGTAAGTTCCATTAATTTGAGAGACCAAGTGACGAAATTGTGAAATTAATTATTGTGATTAATTGAGATTTTGATGGAACTTGAGTGACCACTGATGAAATTTACCAGAATGAGGAAAAGAAAAGCCCGAAGACTTCAACTACACTCGCTTCACGCGTCACTGTCGCCGGTGGGTGTTGCAAAAAATAACACAACGCATATTAATCCGCCGACTTCATAATCGAGTGTTGGGTGGTCGGAAGCCAAAAGCACAAAAAAGAATCACAGACCTCCCACGCGCCGCCACAAGCTAAAAGGACTCACTCAAAAGCAACCACTTGTGATACTAACACGTGTCACAACTACGGTCAGCTTGTGATGGTGGCGTCTGTCAGTATCCAACCTGAGCCGACCACAAATTCCGATAGTAATTTTTTTCGATTAAATTAAGCTCCCGTTTAGCCTCCTTTATTTGTGATATTTTTTTTAAAATATATGATTAAAAATACAGATTTTTTTTAAAAAAATTTATGTGTAATATTATTTTATTAAAAAATGTGTGATAGATAAAAGAAAGAAAAATAAATAAATTATAATATTAATGAGGCCAAACGAAGGCTAACTTTTTTGAATTGAATTACGTCGTTGGCTCTACTTAAATTAAAATTAAATATTTTATTTTATAAAATTCATAACTATTACGATATTCATTACTCAAAATTTATAACGAAAACGAGCCCAATATCTATTTATCATTGATACAAGAATCAAGCTTTTTGATTTAATGAAGCTACAAACTATGGGCATCTAACAAAAACAATAGAAAATTAACTATAAAAAATTTGTAAACTTGATTGATGAAGACACAAACCAACCTTGTTGACATAGCCTAGCTACGAACTACCATCGTTGTCAATATTTATCACATAGAACAACATCCGCACGTGTGAAAAATTTAATTTATTTTGACTTTCAGCATAGATAATGTAGCGTGACAATCAATTAGGTGAAACAAATTAGGTCTGTTAATCTGGTTTTTGGCACATTTTAGGGTGCTCCCATTGATTTGTTTGACATTTAAGGAAACAACAAAACCTACCAATTGGACTAAAATAGTTTTTGCTAGGCTGCCCCTGTGCATTACATAACTTCTAGATTCAACCAAGGGCATTATAGCCATATTACCATATCAATGCAATGTTCAATCATCAATGTCTTGAATCTTGATTATTTCGACATTCAGATGTCACTATTTATTCCATTTTTCTAAAAAAATTGTTGTAAAGATCCCAGTGGTCGATTGTTAGGACAGTGTTGTCCCTTTAATTTAATCCTTGTGAGTGGCACATGCAAAACTGACGGCCATGTTGGATAGATTTCTTGAAAATGGACCATATTTACACATAACCTATAGGTTGAGGATGTTCACATCAAGAAAAAAAGGAGGGACCAAAATCACACACACACCATAGGTCAGTGACCAATTGATCAAACTTCCCTTTGGCATAAAGAACCTTTAATTGTGGCATATACTGTTTTTTGGGCGTTACCAAGGAAGCGTCCATTTCGTATCTTCGCTCTAACCCCATTAGTGAGAGACGCATGGATTGTGGACGGCAAGGGGGCAAGCCAAAGTGGAAGTACATGAATACATGAAATAGTTCGACGTATTTTAAATTTTTGACTATCAATTTAAAGTATTTATTTATTAAAGAATAAACCCATATGGGTTAAAGAGTTAAATTTTATTAGTGGACACCGGAGTTCAAGCAAAATTGCAAATTGATCATTAAAGCAAAATTACGACCATTCGGCCCTTAAAGCTAAATATCACTACATAATTTGCTACACTGTTAACTTGATCAACATTATATCAAGTGTATTAGACGTTAAACATTCATGTCGTTTTGTTGACCTATTTTAGCTCTGTCGATGAGACCTTTTTTGTGTTTATTAAAGATGAAAAAATTGAATTAGGGTTAAAATGAGCAATTTATGGCATTTTGGCCAAAGAATCACATCTTATTTTGAATATCAATAATTTCAAGACATGGACCCAATTACGCAAACATCGAATCTGGAGTTGATGCTGCTACAAGAGTAATCTAATTGTGTAATTTTATTTATCTTTAGTATCTAAATAATTAAAAAAAAAATCTTTATCGTCGAATTCAAAATTTTGAACTTTAATCACAATTTGTGACATCAACTCTATAACTTAATCGAGTTTAGTTATGGCCCATAAGAGCCTGCTTGGGAGTTTTGGAGCAATGACAATGTGCATTTTTTCAAAGTATCAGTTTTAAGCGTTTATAAGCGAATCGATTTTGAGTGACCTTTAGTAGTAATTTTATTAAACAGTTCAAACCCTTATTTTAAGAGTTTACTATTCATTGGTTCTTAAAGTTTTTCGAACGATTAAAATTACATATATCCTTAGTGAGATTTTCATTTTATAATTTCTCGTACGAAATTTTATTAATTATATTTTACTTATAAGTAATTTTCTTACATGTAAGTTAATATTTAACTTAAAAATTAAATAAAGTTAAATATTTACTTAAAAGTTGAAGTTAATATTTTTTACTTCAATTTTACAATTATAAGTTAATTTTACACTTTTAAGCCCCTGTTTGAAACTCATTTTATTTCTCATTTTTTATTTCAACCACATACACATAAGTGAATTTTTTACTTATTAGTAACTTTTTTATATTTTATAAGTAATTTTATGTGTTCGTATTTTTTCTTAATAAGCAAATTTTTGCACAAAAGTGAACATTATCTTATAGATAATTTTTCACTTACAATTTACCTTTTTAACTATAAATTATTTTTTGTTAATGCATTTTTATTTATAAGTTAGTTTAAAACAAAATATGTTGGTTGAAAATAATATTTTATAAAAGATCAAATTACGAGAGAATATATGAAACGGCCAAAACCTACCAATTTAGTGAGTTGAGAGAAACAGTAAAAAATCATACTACACTACTTTCGTGTGATTTTTAAACCTCTCAAAATCAGTATCCAAAAAAATTAGCAAGTATCGATTTTTTCAATCTTTCATAAATGATGTCATCAAAACCGATCAAATCAATGAAAAAGAAAACTCCCAAATAGGCAAGTCCACATTCCACCTTTGACTGCGTTTGTTCTAAAAATCATTTTTAATTAAAAGATTATTTCCACTCCAAATAATGTCTTCCAACTATAAATCTTGATTAACTAAATTTAATTTAAGGAATTTCATTGGTACAAGCTACTCACTAAATCATTCTTTTATAATCTTAGCTTCACTTTATGTCTCTTTAGCATGGACGCAATTTGAGCAAAGGGGGGATGTTTTTAGGGGAGTGTTGCTAATTACGGCAATAGATATATGAAAATATATGTATAGCACACACACATTCTCTCTCACTACATGTGTATCTGTATTTTCTAGAGAGAGAGTGGTCAGCATGCTTTACTTCTTGAGCTGAACAACAGTATCACTTTGGGGGGCGTGTGGT
The DNA here is from genome assembly GCA_903798255.1 of Fraxinus quadrangulata. Classification (NCBI taxonomy): domain Eukaryota; kingdom Viridiplantae; phylum Streptophyta; class Magnoliopsida; order Lamiales; family Oleaceae; genus Fraxinus; species Fraxinus quadrangulata. Next base: position 121,211 of record CAIGRB010134847.1, read on the forward strand.
TGCGTGCATTGTTCTCTAATTCCGTTTCCTGTTTTGAGGGTCCTTTGAGTGAAAATTTCCACACCTGTGTTTGTTTATATATTTGTTAAATAGGCTGTATTCTCGTTCTAAGCGTGCTAAAAGAATAATAAGATATAAAAAATAGAATACAATCCAGAAGACATAATAGCTTACGAGTTCTTATATCTCTGCTTTTTTCTTTTGAGATTTTCTTTGTTTTAGTGGGTTTCCTGTCTGGGGTTTTTATATTTCATTTTTCTGTTCTCTCTCTGGTGGGTTTTCAAGATTTTCTTGAGTTTTCAGTGGTTTGAGTTTTAAGGTTTTGGAGCAAATAAACCTTGGATTTGATGATTTGAGTATGTGGGCAGTTCTTGATTCTCTTAAATGGTAATCCTTTCCTTTATCTTTACACTTCCCTTCTTTTGTGTTCCGCCTCTTCCATCACCTGGTCTAAAAGTTGAAGCTGTGTGATCTCAGATTGATCAAAGGCCTAATACGTGTATACAATTTTTTGTTCTTTTGCAGCAAGAACTCTGTGCTACATATCACTGCGCTGAAATTCTTGAAAAATAGTTCCTTTTAGTTTAATTTTATCGTGAAAAAAATGGAGGGTTATTCAAGAAAAGATGAAGGGTGTCCTCAGTTACTAGATTTGATCCCAAAACAGAAAGAATGGCTTACAAAGAGTGGAGAAATTAAACAAACAGGCCATGGATCTTCAGAGGAAAACCAGCTTGAGTTAAGACTTGGTCCACCAAATGGAGACTGGACCATAAAAAATAACAACACTGTTAATTATTTCTCTCCATGGTCTTCTTCAGGCTACCAAGTGAAATCTCAAGCACATGGCCAGCTGAAGGAATCCTCACAGCCCAATTGTACTATAGCAGAAAAGAAGACATTTTCAGCAGCTAATACAGCTGTGCCTAGCAGCAGCAGTGCTCAGAAAAGGTGCCTCAGCTTTTCTTTAGCCTCTTTTGATTGTTTTTCTTCTTGTGAACAGGGTTATATTCACTGTTATTTTACTCATATGTTGTGGTCCATGCATTTCTTTTTCATTTTCTTTAATGTCTATCTCGATCTATTTATTACTAAGTACCAAAATTTTAACTTCTTTTCTATTTTACATCCATGCTACTCTGTTTCTTGATATTAGAGGTGCCTTTTATATGTTCTTAATATAGTCTATATTCATCAGCATAATATTTATAGAAGTTCTTAGCTGCTTCTGATAATTTGTCCTCGATCCTTATAATCCTCTTTTTCCTGTATTAACCTGTTACGTGTGTTATCTGAGCTGTGTTTTTGTGTGTAAAGTTATACAAACATTTCATCATGTATTGTATACAGGCTAAGTCACCCTCTGTTTTCTGTAAATTGTTTTTCATCAATTAATGAGCAGAGGATTCATGTAGCGGACTCTAAATATATTAGGAACAAAGCTAGTTTGTTTATGACGTTGATGAAACTATATGTGTTTAGTTTCTGTAAACTAACTTGAGTTATTTTCTGTCGGCGAACAATAGAACTGCTCCTACACAGGTAGTGGGATGGCCTCCTATTCGTTCGTTTAGAAAGAATTTTGCAAGCGGAAATTCTTCTAAACCCGTCTCCGAGTCGCAGGATGTGGTTGGTAGCAAAATTTCAAGTGAAAAAGCTATCGAAAATCCCACTAAAAGTTTGCTTGTGAAGATCAACATGGATGGAGTTCCCATCGGAAGAAAAGTTGATCTTAAAGAACATGACAGTTATGAAAAGCTCTCCTCTGCTGTTGATGAACTCTTTAGAGGCCTTCTTGCAGGTTATTCATGCATAATTTATAATTTTTTCCCAATGATTCTATCATAATATAGTTCATTGAGGCTGGCAGATTTCTAATTTGTCTATAGACTGCTTATAAACCATTTCACTTCTATATGTAATGGCCAAAAGATTGGGGACAAAAGATTTGATGTAATCTAGTTTGAAAGATATTTGACTGCTCGACTTTGTTTTGCGTTTGTGTGTAGCTCAAAGCAATTTTTCGACTGGTGGAATCAAGAACAAGGAAGACGGAGGGAAAGCGATTACGGGTTTATTGGATGGAAGCGGAGAATATACCTTAGTGTATGAAGATAATGAAGGGGACAGGCTGCTTATTGGGGATGTTCCTTGGCAGTAAGCATCTTATCTCTCTGGATCTGACCCTATTAATATTCTTCCCCTTGGCTTAGGCTGTTTTGGAACCTAAATTCCTAAATTTCTATACGTTTATCTTGCAATAATATTGTCCACCGGTAGCTTCACTCGTATTTCTAGTTCGTATTGGTCTGAGTTCTCAGAACTTTATTGTACATTTCTATCTTATAATCTGTCTTCTTAATGTGTTTGGCAGCATGTTCGTATCAAGTGTGAAGAGATTGCGAGTTCTGAAAAGCTCTGAACTCCCTACACTCTACCGTGAGTCTATAATCAATTTTGTTAGGCAATATGTGATATGCCGTACTTGACAATACTAGACTGCACGATAGACAAGATATTAGCTTTGTTCCCCTTAATCCAATTATGTTCTTACCAAACATGCCACTGTGAGATACATAGTTCTAATCAAATAAGATCATTGTTCTTTGCAGGTGGGAAGAAACACGCTTGATACTTCACGAAATGATACAGAACGACGGATGCGAAACAAGCCCGATATAATGATTTTAGGGAGACTGTTTTGTGTTTATTCTCGACTTCTAGAAACAATTTCTATGTTAAACCAAGAAATTGGTTATCTGTAGTAATATTTGAACTAAATTGTAATTGCATTTCTGAGAATGCATGACTTTCTTTTTTTTCCCCTCCTAAAATTTCCGACCTTTTCTTCATGTGGAGAGGAAGAGGTTGCATATATGGTTGCACAAGTTTTCTTCGTGTAGTATAAAGTTGTTTATTGCTGTTTTCGTATATCCGAAATTTCTTGAATCTTGGTCTAGAGGTACGTGAATTGGATATGATAATTGACAAATTATGATACGTAGTCTTATCTAGTTCAATACATTCGACTGTCTTAAAAGCGGAGGCGGGAAACCTAAGACAAGCACAATTAGAAACGAGGTGAGATTCACTCAATTATCAAATTTATTGTCACTAACTTGGTTTTAGGAATAAAATTTGTTGAGGCAAAATTGGCATCCAACCAGAGGCAGCTCCAAGGTTGTGACGTTTACATTTAATGTTGTATCAATCTTAAACTATGAAATTTGGGCATAACATAATGGCGGGCTTGAAAAATCTAAAATAAAATATTTGGAGGGCGAATAGAAACGTAGCTGAAACTGCTGTTGACAAAAAGAATAGCACTGAATAGCAGTTAAACTCAAGTTACTTTTTTTCTTACTTTCAGAACTTGTCTTCGAGGTGAAGGGAGTGATAGGCTGCAAGGAGAGCAGCACCAATGCCCCGAACCATCACTGGAGTGCTACAATGCTAGATGCAGTCTCTTCTCCTACTAGCTCACACAATGTATCCTCCAAGCACTTTCTATACTACAAGTAGCGTTCGTAAAATCCACCATCCATGGCTATATGACCGTTCTATCTGGCAACAATATTGCAGAGCTTGACTACGATTTTCCTCTTTTTGAGGGAGGTATTAGATATATCTGAGAGTGAAGGAGCTGAATTTAATTTCTATTCCAGTATCGACTCCATATATAACATCAAATTGTAGAAAATAAACTCGGAAAAGCTACAAGTGCAAAATAAATATGAATAAGGAAGTGATGGACAAGGATCAAAGCAGTTAAACAGACATCTGTTTATAGAATAAGAGTGAGGCAATTAGCTTAATAAATCGTTAAGAGTATTCAGGGAATACCTCAATACTAAAGAAATTTTAAGTTTTACAGGAACTTCATCCCCAAAAAATGCAGCTTCTTCAGCCATCTTGAGTAGAACTCAGCGCAGAATTTCTCCCAAGTACATGCCAGAAGTCATCTTCTCAAATACCTGTAACAATAAATAATGATAACAGTTAGACGAAGTACACCTTTTTCTGGTCCAGGAAAATGATATCACTAATTTTAAAAGGTCGCAAGGCAGTTTTAAGGGTGTTCGCAATATTACGTAAGAAAAAATAAAATAAAATTCATCGTTATAGTATCGAGTCTTGTTTAATACTATACAACAAACACGAATCATGTGTAAAATAATAACCTGTTCACTGGGATTTAAACTTTCGACATCCATTGAATGGTCATATTCCGTCAATGGAAGATTCAATGACCAAAAGTTACCCCATTCCATATTGATAACCTGCATTATGAAATATTTACTTCAATATTGACACATTGAAATTGTCCTGACTTCTTCTTTAAAGAAAAAATAGTTATTTTATCTACCTCCAGCTAGTGTTTCAATTTTATCATTCACCCCAGGCCTGATCTTCTACCCCCAATGGGCAGGATGCCCACTGGGGGCAGGAGATCAATTTCATCATTCACTCATATACGTGCATGTAAATATCAAAATCGAAAAAAAAAAAAATTATGCCTCTATTAAAACATAACAGATAAAGCACGACATTCTTAAAATCAAATCCTCTAGCATCACTTCTCATAGCATGTTTGGCAAAGCTTAAACCATTTAATTTTAAGCAATAAGTAAGTTTTTAACAAATATGTTTTTATAGGTCAAAGATGGAAATTGGAAGCAACTCAACTTTAACTTGCTTTTAAGCTTAGCCAAACATGCTGACATTACAAATTATGTTCATCACCATTCACCAGGATTGGTGAGAACATGCGTACCACCCTTTCTTTGCAAGGCTTTTGTCAGTTCAGCTATGATATCTTGGCCAACCTATCCGCGACAAATAATGCATATCCTTATGTATGACTTACAAAATAATAGCAGTGTAAGGCTATAGTGAAAATTTTC
>CAIGRB010134847.1:126892-140629 GCA_903798255.1 Fraxinus quadrangulata
AATATTACGTAAGAAAAAATAAAATAAAATTCATCGTTATAGTATCGAGTCTTGTTTAATACTATACAACAAACACGAATCATGTGTAAAATAATAACCTGTTCACTGGGATTTAAACTTTCGACATCCATTGAATGGTCATATTCCGTCAATGGAAGATTCAATGACCAAAAGTTACCCCATTCCATATTGATAACCTGCATTATGAAATATTTACTTCAATATTGACACATTGAAATTGTCCTGACTTCTTCTTTAAAGAAAAAATAGTTATTTTATCTACCTCCAGCTAGTGTTTCAATTTTATCATTCACCCCAGGCCTGATCTTCTACCCCCAATGGGCAGGATGCCCACTGGGGGCAGGAGATCAATTTCATCATTCACTCATATACGTGCATGTAAATATCAAAATCGAAAAAAAAAAAAATTATGCCTCTATTAAAACATAACAGATAAAGCACGACATTCTTAAAATCAAATCCTCTAGCATCACTTCTCATAGCATGTTTGGCAAAGCTTAAACCATTTAATTTTAAGCAATAAGTAAGTTTTTAACAAATATGTTTTTATAGGTCAAAGATGGAAATTGGAAGCAACTCAACTTTAACTTGCTTTTAAGCTTAGCCAAACATGCTGACATTACAAATTATGTTCATCACCATTCACCAGGATTGGTGAGAACATGCGTACCACCCTTTCTTTGCAAGGCTTTTGTCAGTTCAGCTATGATATCTTGGCCAACCTATCCGCGACAAATAATGCATATCCTTATGTATGACTTACAAAATAATAGCAGTGTAAGGCTATAGTGAAAATTTTCTATATATATATATATATTGCTAAAATTGAGGATGCTGCAATTCTTGCAATGGCAAATGCAGATATTGTACAATGATCTATTAGATAACAAATGCAAATTTTAACTGTAACAACCTCAATGGCTACAGATTCAAAACAAATGCAAATTACAAAAGGACCACCTTCACTTCATTGTGCACATTTTATTTCTTATTTTGTCCATTTTAGTAGGACCACACATCCTGTCTCAGCATCCTCTTCATGCTCTAAATGCACGTTTAGTACATATTATCAAGAGGACTGAACAGTATAATGAACAGTATGAGATTCTATCCTATCCTTGTTACCAAACATGCCATAACATAAACCTGTTTTCCTACTTCTATAGCACATACAAAATTTGCTCTATTCTCACACAATATATCTATATAAACAACAAGGTGATCATAAAATACATACCCTGTTGAAAGATTATCCACATAGCAAATGAGCATCTTCAGCTTGCTCCCGCCCTCCGAAGCCAATCCGTCGTGCATTTCCACCGTCGTGGCGTCGGCCACCTGCTTAAGCTTGATATCGGGAGTCCCACATTTCTCTTCAAAGTCTTTCACAATAGCCATGGTCCTTGCCCACCTCCCGGAGCACATCATCCGCTTCCGCACCACCAATGTCACCACTCCCACAGCTGCCGCGATGCCTATCACTGCCGCTTTCACCGCGACCTTCCCCATTGCCTCCTTCATTGTTACTTTTCCTTCAAAAGTTTAATCTTTTTCCAAGTGCACCCAGTAAATGTTTTTCTGATGGGATTAAAACGGAACAGAGGAACGACCAAAAAAAAAAACATTTTTTTTTTATTGAAGGAGTCAAATTAGCTGAACGAGGAAAAGGGTGGGAATCAAAGGCAGATTTCAGAACGAAATGTTTGACATAAACAGTATTGCATTTTTTCTTTGAATTCTATCATTTTTTTATGAAATGGAATGTTCTCTCTTTCGTATGCATAATATTGGAAGTTTTCTTTCTTCCTTTTTTTTATTTATTATTTTTTTCAATTATCAATCTGAAGACAGGCATAATTAAATTGAAGAATCTATAAATTAATGAGAAAATTAGGTTAGATTTTGGATAAGAATCAGAACCATGATAACTGAACAGAACGTTCTCGCACAACCAATTTAATTTTAACTTTTTTTTCCCCCACTAAACTCATTTTGATTCTTAGTTCAAACAAAGTCAGTTTTAAGCCCATTGTCGAAGAAATCCATGCTATTCGCACAACACAGTAGAGGAAGGAGGCTTGCAAAAGAAGGCCCAATCCCAGAAAACATTTAAGCTCCGTAGCTTATTTCCGGTCTGGCATAGACGAACATTCTCATCTTCTCGTGCCCGCGAGTCCACGAGGGCCAGACATTGACTCAACAGGAGGTTAGGCAAAAGGAAATCGATTGTGTTATATGTAAATCACAACTCACGTATTTGTTTACCAACAAATGAAGTGACGAAATTTGAATGGATCAAAACCTCTTTAATCAAATAAATAAAAAAAGAAAAACTTCCCCCATTCTATCAATCCGCAAAAGATCATGTAAATGATGATGTACATCTATTTTCCAAAAGCAATTTTAAGTGATTTATCCATCCATGCAGGACCCAATGATCCAAATATCAATTAACTTATGAGAGAGACTGTAAAATAATCTACAACTTAAAATTTAAATAATTTGATCTAGAAATAGATCAAAACGTGCCCAAACCAAACCACTTACACCTCTAGAAATTTATTTCAGGATTTCCCCCTAAATCCATGGATTGAGTAGTCACGGAAAAATAAAAATAAAAAACATACAAATTCATGTAACTGAACATATATATCTTTATTAAGAACGATATGCAATATAATTTTATTTTTGTAACACGAAAATGAAGAATTAGCAAAAACAGAGATGTCAGCGAAAAATGTCATGATAAATTTATATGCCAAGGCTATATTTGAATAACGAAAACTTATTTTACACTAAAGAATCCTCAAGCAGGTACCTTTAATAAAAATAACAAAGTACATCCTACATGGTACAATCATACTTAACATGTCCAAAAAAACATGACCTAAGAGACTACCGAAATGTAATTTCATATGACAACAATTGTTAGAAACTGCCCACACAGAGTTCGACCATTCATTGAGCGCGCACACAAAGAGAGACGAAATGTCATTACAGGCTATCAATGTACAAAGTTTTAAGTCTGGGAAAAGTACAAGAAAACGCAACCAACTCCATATCTATATCCACTATGTCTTCACACAGTTCCATTCCGTCAGTTTTATACTCCCACAACACCCACCAACAAGGGAAACATAGTACCTAAATAATGTAATACAGTCCCCAGTCTCTTTTAGGAGCATAAAAAGCTGAACAACTTTGATACCACAGCATGCTTAGAGAAAGCTATAAACTATATACAAGGCATTCAAGCAACCATGGGAGCTCTTCAGATTATTGCTCTTTAATTTCCTGTCTTCGAAGATTGAAAGTCCAGACCTTTGCCTGGAAAAATCAGAAACAAATGAAAGCCAGCGATGAACATATTACTTACCCGAGTTGCTGGCTTTCTGTCTCATTTAAGTTTTTTCTCAGCATTTATTTCACTGTTCCATGTCAATTGACCTGTAATCTTCAGGCACTCGATGTAAGACTCACCCTGCTATAGAAAGAGCAAAACGAACAAGACAAAGCAGCATAAAGACAAAAATAGTATGCCAACATTAATTAAATATACACAAGTTTCAAATTTCTATCAACATGCCTCATCACCGTCTTCTGAACAGGTTCTGAGCCGACTACATCTCCAGAGTTCAGCACCATCCCATGCTGCCCATTAGCCTTCATAGAAACAAAAGCAGTGCAAAATAATTACATCAATGTGATGCAAGTAAGAAACCTAAGACTAAGCTAATATGACCATGCTCAAGGATCCTAGGATCAGAAAAATGTCGCAACAATCTCTGTCAAACCTAAATATTCAAGAGAGTTAAATAGAAGATATTTGAAAAGAAATGAATAGTAAAGGTAAGGGGCAAAGACAACTTAAATCCAAAACCTCTAACTCCTCCCTTAATTCGTCTTCAAAAACACCAGCAACATTTTTGCGCTCACTATCCGAAAGGAGTTTTGAATTAGCGTTGCATATATCACCCTGTAAGAACCCTTGATCATTGATTTCTGGGTTGCCACCATTATTCGCAGTAGGAATGCACTCAGCATCGGAAGTTTCTCCATTGTGCATTCCTTGGTTTGATATGGTGATATTTGTATTAACCTCCGCATCCCGATCATGATGTTGCATCTTGCCCCCACTAGATTCAGAGCATGGGATCAGTTGTGGAGTGATTCCACCAATAGGCTGGCATGATTCAGGCCTTTCTTTGATAGTCGCAGATTCAATCATGGAACATCGTTTCAATGCATTGGCACTTCTTAAACAGAGAAGGTCGGGGGAGGCTGAATCTCGCCTCTGAGGGCTAATAGATTGTCTTTTTTCCAGACTCTCTCGCTTCATCTCCATCTCTTCGAGCTCCTTTTTCCTTTTAAGGCGTCTCTCAGCAGATCCAGTCCTGCAAGCCTCACCATCCTCACTAGAAGCCTTGTCAAGCTGCTGCTGGCTCATTGGCCTTGGATGTCGGCAGCGTTTATAACCCTCAGGAAACACATAAACAGGGATCTGCTTTCTACGAACATGAGAAACGTATATTTCCATTCCAGGCTTCCAGTACATGTACATATTTATTTGATGCCTGAATTCTTCGACAGTCTGGCGAATATCAAATTGTTGACCTTCCTGAATAACTTCTCCTTGCTTCCGTTGCAAACCCATAAAAAAGGCACAATGAGCACACTGCTTTGAATTATCTATATAATCATGAGGATAAGGGTGGCACTGTAATTTCCCAGAGGTATCCCGCTCTATCTGCAATCATTGGATAAAAAGCATGAATGCGAAAGAAAATCTGCTTCATCTTTATCTTTAGGTTAATTCCGGTATAAACATCACCAAAACCCCTATCACAATGGATAGTTCAGAACAATAGATATTACCATCAAAGTCAGCTGCCTCAAACGAGATTCAACCCAGCCTTTCCAAGCACGCAGGTCATCAGAATCAGCAGCAATGATATCAACTTGCAGATAGTTCTTGTAGCTTTCAAAAAACAGGTAAGGCTCAAACAATGCTTTCCATTCAGCTTTGTTCAGCTCAATATCCTGCATATGGACAAGAAAGCACAATTGTAGCTAGCTATAATTGTATGATACTGCACAACCAAACAGCTTTAGAATTCATTTAGCTACCTCGCAAATCTTATAACCAAATTGGAATTGCTCCATCATAACCCGGAGAGTACTTGTTGAAACATTGTAGCTAGAATTCATGCATGGGTACGCAGGTGTTATAATTGGCATATGGTGACTGCGGTCCCAAGGGTTTTTACGTGGATCCCACACAGAAAATCCAAGTTCATCATCTTCTATTTCACAAAGCATCACAGGATTTGGCCAACGCCATAGTGTATAAACTCTGAAAAAGCGAGACAATAGCATACTGGGATTTGCATTGGGATAAAATTGGCAAACCCGAGCAACAAGAAGAGCCCAATTGACACCACCAAGAAACCCGGTCACCTAGGGAACAAAACAAAATCATTGACAACAAATAGCAAATATCGGAAATCAGAGCAAATGGAGGGGGGGAAAAAAGAGATAAGCTAAAACCCGAGGAACTTACATTTGAATAAACACCACGTCTCCTAGCCCAAAACTTTAGACATCGCAGAGTTGTTCGGAAATGCTAAAAGAAATTATAAGATAAGTAGGCATTAAAATATCAAATCAACTTGCATAAGTACAAGCAAAAGTAAACTACTGTCGACCATGTAAGCATATGTTCACCTCAATATTTGGAACAAGCTTAAGAATTTGGTCTGCAACCCGACAGCCATTAAGACTCCGCACAGTTGGCTCATCAATTTCATATAAAACAGACATATTGGAGATATCCAAATCCTGCCCATAAATTTGTGATCAAGTACAACAACGCTTAAAAATTGCTACATACAATGTAATCATGTTAACATTGCACATCAGTGAATTTAGTCAGAAATAAATATAGCACTACTAAAGTTGATATTCCGTTCAATTAAATGCAATATACTACTATCCATTTTCCCTATATTGATTATATACAGGTGCAGAGCATGGTTCTCTAATAGAGAATTACATAAAATATGAAACTTCGTTATGGAGTAAGAGCTAAGTACAAAACCTCCATACATATTAAATTTTAATGTAGGTTTCGGTTCATGTTTATTTAACTTCATCAGTTATAAGAAAACTAGTGTCAGACAGACATGGATCGTCATGATTGATATATAACAAAAATTATTGGTGGATACTGATCCTTTGTAAAATCATCCGATGGCAAATGAAAAGAAAATATATATATACGCCTACTTACTTATCCATCTTCCCTCCAATCAAATCAAATCCAAGTATCTCACTTGACCTTTGTTTTAGGGTTAAACAATGTAAAATTTGATGCACAAACAATGTGGCGAGAGTCGGACAATATAATTTCTAAACACATAAAATTTATGCAAGTTCAGAGTCATGACTATGTAACCTCACCAGCTATAACACAAAGGAAGAAAAACAAGAAGCAGGCTAGACATGTAAAGGGGGAAATACAATTAAAACCATGATATGAGTCACAGATGAACGCACAAACATACTCAAGGTCACAGAAGCTATTGAGAGGAGCAGGAATGATTCATCAAAGTATTACACTTAAAAACCAGTCTCCATAGAGCATAATTAAATTTGATATATGCATGTGGTAGGACACAGAGAGGAAGAAAGAAAGGGAAGGAAACAGGGTGAAAAGGAAACGGAGAAATAAAGAACTGCTTTGCATTACCTTGTTTTAGAAATTAGACGAGGAAGAAAGAAAAAGGTAGTTTCACAACAAACAATGCATCCATTATCGATGAAATTCAAATTGTCAGCAAGAGACTAAACTAAACATTTATGAGGCCAAAAATTGTAAAATGTAAACTAACCATAGAGTTCAAAGGAAAACTTACATCAGGAACGACCAAAAGAGAAATGCTTGCATAAAGAAGATCTATTGATATTCCATCAAATTTAAATTTCATAACAGGAACATGAGCATCAGGTACTGGTTGGAGTTCCGTAACCTCTTCCATCTCGGCTAAAATATTGTGGAGTCCATAGAAGAAATCTTCCTGGCAAAGAAAAGGTCCACATCAGTACATATTTAAACTACGCAGACCAGTTCCAAAATGGAATAAAGAAATCACAAATAACCTCCCGATTCACATAAGATGGCCCAACACACAAGGTGTCTAGGTCAGCTCCAGGGCCATGTACCTTCAAAACAAACAAACGTAATAGTTACAAGATATTTCTAATAAGATAAATGACATCTGAGACGAGGAGTCCAAATTCAGTACCACGCACAGATATGCACGCAGGGAGAGAGAAAGGAGAAGTTACAAGTGAGCATAAGATTACCTATGTTCATTTCTATAGCGTGAGAAACCAAAAAGATAACATACAATTGAACCACTCATTTAGAACGACCTATGTGCAGATAAAATGGCAAAATAAATCTGTCCAACATAAAATTTAATGGGAGCAACGAAGCATCAAAAGACACTTCACAAGAAGCTTCTACTTCGAGGAAAGCACAAACAGTGGCAATTGCTGCGATACAAATAAACAGCAAAAAATTTCAGACATGGCCTCAGAAAATTTTCAAGGTCTAGTAATCCACCACCACCTCTACAATAAGCATAGATATTAAGTACAACCAGAACAGTAACTATTCTAATCTTTTTCCAAAATTATACAGCACAACAAACTCGTTTCTTTTGATTAACTGTACAAACATACCTATCAAAATTAACTGTACAAACATGAAAACATTGTGACAATTAGAACTCGTGATCTTCTCTCCCCATACATAGCAACTTCATGTAACCCAAACAATCATTATACCGTGAATTTAAACTTAAAATACCAGATAAGAAACTAGCATAATAATCAAACAAAAAGATTGTAATGCTAATGTAGACTTGGGAGCTCCTTACCCCAAGTCGGTATGAACCAAAAGTAAAGATAACAGCATTAGCGTCTTCCACCATTTGATCAGTGTACCCCCTCATGAGTGTAAGTTCTTTCACCCAGTCTTTTACAATCTAAAACGCAAATGAAAATCCAGTATAAATATCATCTAGATCCAAGAACGTGAGTTAATATGAATGACAAAACATAAAAACATGATATATTTTGATGACTCAAACTGGCGTTGCAATTTTAGATGAACTTAAAAGGAATTTTGATAAAATAATTGTGTTTAATTGCTGGAATATAGTAAAAAACAGATGATTTTCACTGAGTGATCTTTGACAATGTATTACAGAGAGAATGTTTTGCTCGGCCTTACTTTGGAAGCTTTTGCTTCCTTAAAAAGGCCTTAAGACAGGAGCTTGGCGCCCTCAGTCTTGTCAATCTACCATGTCTGTTTTCTAGATGTGTGTTGTTGCCCTATTTTCGAGGTTTCCATTGGTTGCAGAGTTCAACGAGGGCAGACAATCATGACACCTAAATCATAGCATGCGTCCTAGGTCTTCATTGTTTGCAACCTAGACAATTACTTCCTTCTAATTGGTGGAAATGGAGGTGCTCACGTTAATGGGAAACATTCGTCAAATTTACTCATAATGATATCTGCAAATGGCAGCGGCTTTGGCCGTCTTGACGAGGTAAGCCCCTGTAGTGCTACCTCAAATGCATGGCTTTTTTGACAATCAAGGTCTGTAGCTGTCTTCTGTTTTCGATTTTCAAAACTGTGAAAACGCGTTTTCTTTCTTTTTTTCGAAAACGCATTTTTGAAAACAAGTTAAAAATTTAAAAAGAAAACCCAAAACGACAAATTTGTCATTTTAGATGTTTTCAATTATAATCAAGCCAAAATTTTCAAAACGCGTTTTGGATATTTTCAAAATTCCAAAAAGAACACATTTTCAACAATTTCAAAATGAATACTCAAAATACAAAACTCAATCACAAAGAGAACAGCCCCTTACTTTTTCCCAAAGCCCACTTGTAATATTTTCAGTTTGTCCATGAAGATATTGAGCACTCTTTAACACCTATCTTTAAATGAAATTTTCAATACCACATTGCAAGCTGAAATAAACTTTTGCAACCAAGATATAGGACAATCAGGCTTACTCAAAACATATCAATTTTAATATACTGGAATCACTTCCATATTTGTGTTTTACAGGTATTCATTAATTGTTTCAGACTTCTATTGTTTGTCTAGAAAAGAAACATAACAGAAAAATTACAGCACCCTGACAATGTACGATTCCTATCTGAAAGAAAAGGATCTCATGAAATCAGTGACAAGGGATTCTGGATAAGAAGGGGACTTGACCAAAGCAAGATATGAACTTAAGAAGTTGGAGCATCTTGTAAACTATGTTGGGAAGATTGAAAGCGATCATGAGATATGGAAAGGAACTATAATATCAAGAGAGTTTTTATTTTTTATTTTTCATGTGTTTTATCACCCAATTATAGACAATTTTGATATGTGGAGCTTACCCAGGTCGAACATTAATATTTTATTTTCTTTTCCATTTTCAAGCAATATGTACGCCCAGGTGGAGGGGAGGGGTTCCAATAGGGGCATATGTGCCTGGTGGAATCAAGAAATTTGCTTTTGCTTTTTCAAAAATCGTATTTTATTTGAAAACTACCCACAAAAGTGCAAAGGCACATGGCATTTTTCTCGTTCTAGAATCTCTGTCAATTTTACTATCTCATTTTCTGATAATTAGATTCCACAGGTTTATTGTGCTAAATTAGTCATCTGTTTTGTCTGTTTTCTTGTATAAAAAGTTGTTCACTATTGTATTATGTCATTTCTTATTATATTGATTCTGAGGAAGAAAGATAATCAACTTCGAGGGAATTTTTTGCTTTATCCAAGTGGGTTTACATTGTTCTCCAATTATAAGCAAGAAAGTAGCTTTTTTGGTATTTCAAGTGGGGGTTCAGCTTGCTTTTTTTTTGGTGTTTCAATTCATTCCATTCTATGTTTTTACACGTGAATTTTGATTAAAAAGCTCCATTTCTTGAAAAATTCCTTGAGTTCTGAAAAAAAAAATGTACATCAAAACGAGATGATTTTGATACCTGATGTAGGATTATCATTAAATCGTATGAACGTCAGAAACTTTGAACAATTGGACACTTATTTGAAGCATTGAACAAGAGAGAAAGAAGGAAAATGAAGAGAAAATAATGAGGTCTATGTTTCCAAGGCTACATGTGACATGATACAGAGAAAGGAGGGCACAAAAACACCTCCAAGAAACAAGATGGCCATTCATGAGCAACTAAGCATTCCTTCACATAGATTTAGTCACGGAGTTTTGCCTCTTAAGCCCATGAGTAACAACTCGAAATTAGAGCGTTCGACTTCTTTAATCCAGGTTACTTGAGTATTCAGATTTTTTGTGAAGTCCAGTGGTACCCCCACTGAATCAGCCTCCTGGCTACACCACCATATGCCTCCTTTTGGCTCATTAAGTAGAGAAAAATTAAGAAGCTGACGTGAAAAGTCCATTATCTTGAGTTATCTATATAATTGTTTCAAAGATAGGTAAATGTTGAATTCCCATATCAGTTTATCATTGCTTAAATAGTTGAAGAAAATTTAAGTACCTTTAGATATTCATTAAACTAACATAAAAGAAGAATATCTTATCTAACAGCTGGTGCCATGATCAAAGCACGTTGCCTAGTCCTACAGATGATTTTTCCATTCTTCCCAAGTTTCTTCCTTCCTCCCCTTACTTTTCCTTCTTTTCTTTTAGATAAAACCAGAGTTATAAATTGATAAGAGAAAGAGTAGACAAGACTTGTGGACAAGTGGTCCTTCAAACAGAAAACAGAAGTGCACAAACAAATAAATTTCTCAAATTCAGTAATTTACGCAAATGACCATTAAAGAAAAAGAACGCTAATAAAATGTATTATTTATGGAGCACAATTCACAGAAGAACAGTAATTATATTGTCCATTTCTTTAACCATAACTTTCCATTGCTTATATCGTATCATCTAATTCTTATATAGGCCAAGTATAATAACTCCTTTTCAACGCATTTTATAGCATATATAATTCTTGTATGGGTCAAATCCATTCCATCACCTTGTGGCATCTCTATCAACTGCCTAGCATCAGACTTATCTACTAATAATAAGACACGACAACATTTTTTCCTACGCCAAGGCCCATGAGAACTGTAACTATCAATTTCTATGATCACCACATGATGCTTTGTATATAATTAATTTGAAGTCAATATTTGTTGAAAATAGAAAAACAAAATTACAAATTCGGCACATGTAAAGTGAAATTCAGTGATAAGACTGTTTGTTCATATTGGATGCAATAAATAATGAGAAAACATGCCAACGAATGGAGGTTAGGGTATGTCATCATTAACTACAGAGGTTCTAGTTCATAAAAGTGATGCAATCTCATTAAAGAAATTATGAGCAAACCAAAATAACATGGATTTTAGTGGTAGTAAAGGATAGTTGTTTGGATGTTACGGTAGTTGCAACAATGGACCAAATGGAAAGGTGGAAAGGGATTCATATCGCCAATCCCAAATTTATTGGCAATTAGACCTTTGTTTCAAGGTCATTGTCGACATTAGTAGTATAAAACTCAAGTCATTGGAGACACTTATTTAACAATGAAGGTACAATTAAAGGTCATCAAGAATGAATTTGATGCTCTGCACAAGTCATTTATCTTATTTCGAGATTGATGGATGAATATATAGTAGAAAGAAGTAAAACTTGAACATGACGTTTATAGATATAAAGATAGAAAATTACAGAATTAATAAAAGTTTTATGGTTGGTGTTTGGGGGTTGTTGGGGGGGGGGTTGCGTTTATAGGTATTAGTATCACAATAAGCTCGTGTCAAGATTCTACCCTAATCTTTTATCTTTTCTTTAGTCGTGAATAACCTTGCAAAATATATCCTATATGAAGTCCTTCATTTTAGTGGATGAGTATGGAAAAGGAATAAGTCATAATTTTGAAACATTGGAGGAACCGAAGATTTTAAATTTAATTAAAACTAAGTAGGAATACATAGAATTGCTTTAGTCATAGAAGGAATGAAGATGACATTATAATAAAAATAGATGATCATATTGTCCTAAAGAGCGATTCTCATTAGGTTAGAATGTCACGAATTGGAAACAACTAATGCATAAAATTAGCATGAGTTAGACAAAATCAAAAAACTATACAAAAGTTCTACAGGATAGATTTGGTGCAGAGATTGTCAAATCAACTATACTTTATGGTATTGGCTATTAGGCCGTTAATGGACAAAATTTCAAGAGATGATTGTGGGAAACATAAAGATGTTAAGATAAATGTAGGGTCATACCAGAAAAGATAAAAATGAGAAATGGGATAGAGAGGAAGAGGTGTGTCAAATGCTCGTGATGAGCATGTAATTAAGTAACTAGTTCAGGACCCCTTTTGTCAAGTTTAAGGTATGAAACTAGTACACCAATTGGACATTATCACTGGCTTTCTAATGCTGGAATAGAAGAAATACAAAGAAGATCACCTGGTAGGATAACAAAAAGAATTAAAGAAGTCCATCAAAATAAAAGGAAGCAACCTAATGTAAAAATAGCCTAGTGCAGAATTGTAAGTGTTTACCTGCATAAACTCTCCTCATTCAATCTTTATGGACCCCAAGAACCTTGAAGATCTTTCCACACTTGCCACTCACCTTTCTATTTAGACTCCAGTGACTGTCATAGTCTTTGTTCATTTACTCATGACTAACCAATAACCATAGTGACATGTAATAGTGGTTCTTCCCACAAAGACAACCAATGCACAGGAATGGAGTTATTTGACAACATAGAGTGCATTAGAAAGATAAGTTTTCTACAATGAAATAAAGGATCTGTTAGTAGAATATTGTTATCAGGCTGAAGTATGAGAACTCATTAAAGCCAAGCGTCCTATCATTTTTTATCCTCCTATGTAACAAGTGGCCTCTTATGCCCAATTACACTTTAAAATGAAAGGACAAACTATAGTTCTTTCATGAAAATGGTGAATGAACAGCTACAGAATCAAGCTCATTTCAATTCCTTCCACAACTATCTCAGACCTAGCAAGCTTTAAGACCCAAAGAAGGGGCTCTCCTAACTAAAAATAACCATGGATAACAATTTTATATTTCCAGCATGTGCTCGGAATTAATCTACAAAATTCTCAATATTCTTAGATACCACTTTCAATCATAGCCCATTTCATCCTGTAGCATTAAATTCCACATAAACGGAAAGCACATATTCTGTAGAAGCTGAAAATAACAGGTTTCATTCCAGGTCAACTGCCGAAAATAGGAATTTAAAATAAATGAAAAAAGCCACTTCACGAAACAATAAAACTTTAACACGCATGAAACATCACAAAATCACGACATAATAAAACCCAACTTTAAGAACATGGAGAAAAGGCCCACACAGTAAATTAACAACAACTAAGTCGTAGGAAAATTCACCAGAGATCTTAATGGGTGCCTCAAGCTCAAGAAGATTAGGCTGTTGCAAGAAAATCTCTTTAGACTGAAAACAAAGCTGCTTGATCTCTGACTCTGAGAGCTGCACTTGCTTTCCCGGCTTCCTTCTAACCTCAAGCAAACGGTTGATTATATAATCAAGAGCAGCAGAATCCATTTTTTTCCTCCTCTTTCTTTACTGAGTTTCATACAAAGAAAAAGAAACTAAAAGT
>CAIGRB010134861.1:0-11956 GCA_903798255.1 Fraxinus quadrangulata
GAGCTCTTTGTGAGGTTTGGTGTCTAGAGACCAACACTTTTATGAATGCCTGTCGTAAAATCGATATTTCTCTTTGGGACATTGGCGAGATAAATGGACTTTCGATCGGGGGTCAAACTATGAGGATGTAGTCCTAAGCTTTTCAAAGCTGACTGCGAATACGAATAGATCTGATTACGTTTGTCATGAAGAATGGATTAATTTTTGGTTTCGCGAGAATGATTTTGCCCAGAATCCTCGAAAACACAGAAATGATAAGAATGCTATGAGTCTAAATCCATTCAAGAGGCGTCATCAAAGAGCTTCAAAGGAAATATGGAGACCTGTGGTCGTAGACAAACAGAGAGATATTTCCCGTAGGGACCGAAGTCAATGGAGAGATTTACCAATTTCTTTGTCTATAGAAGAAGAAGAAGAAGAAGAAGAATTAGAAATAACAGCTTTTCTCTCCTTGTGGCTTTCTCATTTCGTTCTTCTATTGGGAGACGAGTGTATGAAAGTTGAGACTTTTAAAGTATCTTCTAAAACGGCAGGTGGTTATACTTACACCCTAGTTCCTCCAATATTAGTGAGCATTTATAGAGGACTTAAACGGACATTGAATCATCAATCAAACCCGGACCTTGGCTCGATTTCATATTCATTTTCTGGACATTTTCTTTATGCTTGGGCTGCTACTTATTTTATCCGAAGTATTTATGTTCATGTGGACAAGAGTTATACTCGTCCTATAATCCGAAGATATGTTGACATCTTAAATACTTTCCAGTCTTGGGAGAACAATATTGTTGATTGTAGGAATCTTATCCCTGGAATGATAGATGCCAATGATTTTTGCCTCTACATTGTTTGAACATTTCTCTGTTAAGGTAAAAGAGTACAGCATAACAAGATCATGGAGAGTGACAAAGACAACTCCTACTCCAGCAGTATAACTTCGGGCTGTCCCATCGAAATACAACCTCCATGATGGTATGACTTCAGTAAATAGAGCTTCTTCATCCGGAAGGTCCTTCTGTAGTTCCCATTCCGCTGGAATTGGATGATCAGCAAGGAAATCTGCTAAAGATTTTCCTTTGATTACCTTTTGTGAAATAAATTAGATGTTGAACTCAGATAATAGCAGCGCCCATTTTCAAATCCTTTCGGAAAGAATCGGCCTGGATATTATGTACTTTAATGGACCAATCTTTGAAACAAGACTGATCGTGTGTGATAGCATATAATGTCTTAATTTTTTAGCCGCGAAGATTAACGCAAGAAAGATTTTTTCAATAGGTGAATATTTCATTTCCGTGTCTACCAGTGTACGGCTCAAGTAGTAGAGTGCATTCTTTTTTTCTTCATCGTTGGCTTGGACAAGAAGTGCTCATAGGGAATATTCTTGTACTGTAACATAAAGAATTAGTGATTTTCCTGTGATCGGAGCTATGAGTACTGGTGGATGAGACAAATATTGTTTGATACTTTGGAAAACACTTCGACATGCATCATCCCATTCGAATGGTACGTCTTTCTTTACCAATTTATTGAACAGATGGTAACATCGACAATGTTAGAGATAAATCTTCGAATGTAAGCGAGTTTTCCTTGAAGATTTTTCAACTCGTGGACATTTATTGGTTCTGGCATGTTGATTATGGTATCGATTTTTTATTGATCTATTTCAATGCCCCTATGTCGAAAAATGAAGCCAAGAAATTTTTCAAATGTGACACCAAATGAACTTTTGAGGGGATTCATCTATAATTGATGTCGTCAAAGTCTTTTGAAAACATTTTGTAAATCTTGAAAATGATCGCCACGTTTCTTTATTTTTATGACAAGATCATCTACATAGTATTCTACCTTTTTATGCAGCATTCAATCGAAGATCTTTTGCATTGCCATTGGTAGGTTGCCCTCGTATTTTTTAATCCAAATGGCATAACTTTATAACAATATATGCCCTTAGAGGTACGGAACACTGTAAGTTCTTCATCTTTCGGATTCATGCGTATTTGATTGTATCCAGAAAATCCATCCATGAAAGATAAGATTTTATACCCGGTAGTTGCATCCACCATTAACTCTATTATCGGGAGTGGAAAATCATATTTCAGACATGCTTGATTTAGATCAAGAAAGTCAACACAGACTCGTAATTGTCCATTCTTCTTTTTGACAGAGACAATATTCGTGATCTAAGTTGGATACTTAACTTCACATATGAATCCAACTTCAATAAGTTTGTTGAGTTCCATTTCAATTTGAGGAATCAGTTTTGGCCAAAATCTTCTTTGAGATTGCTTGATCGGTCGAACTCCATGTCTTACTCCAAGGTGATGTATTGTAACCCTCGGATCTAACCTCGACATTTCTTTGTAAGACCATGCAAATACATCTTTGCATTCTTGAAGCAAATGGATATACTCTAATTCCTTTTTTTGATCAAGGAGAGCACTTACAAACAGTGGTCTTGGGTCTTCTTCAGTCTCCAAGTTTAATTGCTTCAAGTCATCCACAGTGGCTTGTCCTACTTCTTCAAACGTAGGTAGGGCCGGTTCAGGTTCATTTGTTGGGGTAGAGTTTTCAAACTCGGGTTTTAAATTGGGAGCTTCTTCAAAAGTTGTGTGATTAACAAGGACTTCTTATTCATCCTCATTATTCTTTAGAGAAATGTAAACTTTTTTGATATTTTCGTCTTCTCCTTGATCGTTGAGGCTTTGAATTTGGATCAAAAGTTTTAATTCTAAGTCGAGAAAATGCAAATTGTCTTTGAAATGACTTCTAGGGAGGTTGTGCGTTATTATTAATTTGGGTAGAAGAAGAATGATCCTCACACAACCTTTGAAAGACAGAAGTTTTACCTTTTACATCAACCATTGGGGAGGGTTCCCCTTTTAACCTCTTAAACACTGAAACTCTGACATTTTCATTTTCAATCTGATCGAACATCTCGGTTGTTCAGATTTCTCTCCTGTAACTTCGTATAGAATCATGATTAGGTTCGAGGAAACATTCTTGACTTTAATCTTTCTTCGTGGATTTGGATCATATCCCAAACCATACTTGGGTTACAGCATAAGGGTTCCGTCAAAATTAAAAAGGATACATCCACCAGAAAGGACAACATCAAGATCACCTAATTTGCGAGGCTCTCCCAAATTGGCATTCTCAAACAACTTTTAAACTTGAAGATTATAACACCTCTTCAAAGTCTGTTTCGGTTCATCGACTTTTTTAGTACCCAACTTGTCTTGTTTGGACGAGCTAGAAATATCGAGCTTGATA
Source organism: Fraxinus quadrangulata (assembly GCA_903798255.1). NCBI lineage: Eukaryota > Viridiplantae > Streptophyta > Magnoliopsida > Lamiales > Oleaceae > Fraxinus > Fraxinus quadrangulata. The sequence goes on from CAIGRB010134861.1 coordinate 3,274, forward strand.
TGTCTGGAATAGATGTCGAAGCTTCCTATGTTGATTTGCAGTCTCTCGTAACTGCCATGAGTTGATGGAGCAAATTTTTTTTGGAATAGTAGGCATTGGAAGAGTTAACTCCTTTCCCAATACCTCAACATCGGTAAATTCTATTTGAGGTTTTTTTACCTTTAGAGAACCATTCAGATGTAAGTCTTGATTTATCTTTGATCAGTTGATGAGGTTGGACAACATCCTATGTATCATCATCATCATCTACATCTTCTTTAATTTTTAATCTGGCCATGGTTAACCCTGCACAATTACACTTTTCGTCCTCCAAGTAAAATTTGGCATCAGCAAAATGAGATTCTTCTTTGAGGAATGGTTTAGACTCAGCTACCATGCATTTGACTTTTCTATCTCGACTATATTTGAAGCATTGGTGCTAAGTCGAAGGTACAACCCCAGTTTCATGTAGCCAAACATGTCCCATGAGTAATTCATATGATGTTTTAGCATCAATGATATGGAAGAGAGATGAAGAAATTAACTCCTCTATTTGCAACTTCAAACGAATCATGCCAATAGCTCGTTGACCTTTCTGGTTGAATCCTTGAATCATGATCTTGCTTCTGGACAGATCACCAATATTAATTCTAATCTTCTTCATTATTTTGACTGGCATGATGTTCACAGTAGATCCACAATCGATCATTATGAGATTTATCTTGCATACTCAAATATAGTCACTAATATAGAGTGTTCTATTATGTAAACGAGAGCCCAGTTTTAAATCTTCATAGTCAAATGTGATGGTAGCCATACAGTCTTGTCGGGTTATGAGTCCAATATGTTCTAAGACTTTGCCTTAATATTCTTCTGGATCTATCAATGTCGCAATTAATGCCATTCGATCATCGAAAGGAAGTCTAAGAGACTCTGCTAAACTTATATTGGAAGGAATATTATTGAGTCGCGAGATAGTTTTTTTCTGTTTTGAACTCTCTCTCGATATGTTCTTTGCTTCATTTTTCTCCTCCACATTGACAATATTGGAGATAAAACATTCATTATCGAAGAAACCCTTGAGAAAATAATCACCCATGGTTGGTAGTCTAGGAGAAATGCGTGAAGCAATTTCTATTCCCGTTGATTTAGTAGAAATTCTGAATTTGCTTTAGACCTTCTTGTTTTGGTTGTTTCTTGGTCTCAATTTCTCGTCTTTTTACAAGGGTCGATCTTCTGTCTTTCTTCTAGTATTACCTTTTCATTAGGTTGAACTTCCATACCCAATACCCCCAATTTAGGTCCTGCAAGAGGTGTAGAAGGTGGTATTTTACCTATTTTGTTTAACACTCGGTATTTCTCCTTCTTACTTATGAAGGCAGACCAACCATCACCGATCTCATCTTCAGACTCCGAATCTGAATCTCAAATGTCCAAATCATCCGTCATAATTTCATAAAAGGCCGTACGATCGGGTACATGCGGTCTATCTATCCCTAGATAGACATAGTCGATGCTAATTTCTCCGTCTACTTCAAACTTCACTGGGATGGCTCCTTCTAGAAGTTGCGGTCCAAACTCCTCAACTAAAGATTTACTAGCATCATATGTATGAGAATACGTATGCTTCTCTACAACGGGGATTGGATCAAATGATCCAAACGAACCGTCGAGTTTTCTCCGATTTCAAGTTTGATCTTATTTTCTTTGTCCAGGCGAACAATAAGATCTTTCAGGGTAAAACATTTTTCCACCGGGTGACTGATGATTCTATGAAATTTACAATATTTAGGATGATCGACCTTACCAACTTCCTCAGGTCTCTTTGGCGTCGAAAGTTCGATTATATTCTTTTCGAGGTGTTGATCCAGAAGTCCAGTAACTTCAGAATCAGAGAATTGGTACTCCTTCTCTTCAAGTTCTTTCAAAGTCACATGACATCTGCTTTGGACTAATCTCTTGGTAGTTTTGAACTCTGGTTTTTGTTTTGGGTTCGATATCGACCCTTGGAAGGCTATCTTTGCAGGAATAGTGGAAATTGTCATTACCTCTTTAGACTTACCTGCCTTGACATCCTTCTTTATTTCTTTTTTGGGATCTTTCTTGTCACGTGGATTACTTGGTAAGTAACTCCCATACTTTACAATTTGGGGCTCTAGGTTATGAGCACGTGTCGCCAACTTTTCAAATGAGTGAGGTATATTTGCTTGGCGATTGTAGAGCAATCCCCAATGCATGCCTTGTACACATGTTAATGGAAGATGTTTCGCTTATTCATTCTTTACAATTGAGCACGAGGTTCCTCCAACGTTCGATATACTCTACAATGGGCTCTTCCTTGCTCTGCTTTGTTCAAGCAAATTTTGGAAGGCTGACAGTTCGCCTGGTGCTGTAGAAACGTGTTAGGAATTTTCGTTCAAGTTGATCCAAACTATTAATTGACCCGGCCTATAAGTCGGTATACCATTCAAATGCGGCACCTTTGAGGGAGCGTACGAATGGTTTTACCATGGTATCATTGTAAGTACCTACATTGTTACATGTCTCAATAAATGAGCAACATGTTGCTTCGGGTTGCCCTTCCCATCAAAATACTGGAATTTCGGAGGTTGGTAACCAAGTGACATTTTTATTTCATCAATTCAATGACTATGATGCTTGGCATACACCAATGATGATTGTAATAAACCACCTACTAGGTACGAATGTTGTCTGCAATCATATGTTGAAGTTGGTGGACGGATAGAGAGCCAACAGAGAGTTGAGTGTTATCACACAGAACTTTTTGAACAACAGTTCGATCATGTATATCTTGTTTCTGTTGGTGTTCTTGGACTTCCAGAACTTTAGTTTTGGAAGATTTTGGATTTTCTTGATCTTTAATTGACAAATTTTGCAGCTCTAGTCCATGCATGAGTGCATCAACTTATGTATCTCTCTTCTAGTGACTTTGTTAATTTTTCAATGGCTAAAGCCATTTGTTGGATTAGATCATCCGAGCCCAATGTTGCTTTCGTGACCATCACCGACTCAAGTAATTCTTCAGATGAAGTACTGTCTCCCCACCTTTATAGAGAAGTGGTATGAGGGGATCCGACAACGCTCTACCACTAGAGACGAAGCCCGAACAAGAATTTTTTGCCGAACTCTTAGTTTTTTCTGTTGAACGAGAGTTTGACTTTGTGAAAGCAATTTTCATTCTGCCTTTGTTGGAGAACTTCTTTAATGGTTGGACCAGTTGAGTTTTTCCAACTTTTGTTTGGGCTCTAGTTGCATGGAACAGTTCAGCAAGTCTCTTTTCAAGATGAGTCATGGTTTGCTTCGCTTGTTCGTTTGCCATTGTTGATGTAGTGGCTGAAATTTGAAGATTTTGAGATCAAAAGATGAGATGACAAGGTGTCACGGACCGCAGCTTCACTTAGCCCCGTGACCCTATCGTAGCCGCAGTTTGCCCAACTTCGACCGTACATTGTGAATATTAGTCTATTTTGAGTTGTAATTTTCATTCCATGTAATAGTTTATTTCAATTATAAAATAGCTAAAAAATAGAAAAAATTTAGTATGATTCTTCGGCATAAAAACGTTTACTCCCAACAGTTGGGTTTTTGTTGCTAAATCTATTATAGGGGGTATTAGCCTTTCAAACAATCTTTCAACCTTTCTAGTGTTCGCCCCCTGCACTGGCCAATTGTAATTTCCTGCTTTCGTCAATTGTAATTTCTTGTTTTTAGTAATCAATGATTAATTTCATTTCAATTGTGTTGCAAGCTTTCTATAATTTGTAATCAAATCTTGTTTCGTCCCGAAACGATCGAGAAAATACGGAAGGTAGTTTAGCGGAGCAGACTATTGCCGCACGGTGTCCCTTTTATGATAAGAAGAAAGGCACCCCGTGAAACAAGGTCCCGCCGGGGTGCCAAGAAATTTGTACAACGAATTTCGCGTATTAAAATACAGAAATTGTTACAAATTGTATTTTGAGAAACACAAGTAAATATAAATCTTCTTGCAAGCTTTCTATAATTTGTAATCAAATATTGTTTCGTCCCGAAACGATCGAGAAAATACGGAAGGTAGTCTAGCGGAGCAGACTATTGCCGCACGGTGTCCCTTTTATGCTAAGAAGAAAGGCACCCCGTGAAACAAGGTCCCGCCGGGGTGCCAAGAAATTTGTACAACGAATTTCGCGTATTAAAATACAGAAATTGTTACAAATTGTATTTTGAGAAACACAAGTAAATATAAATCTTCTTGCAAGCTTTCTATAATTTGTAATCAAATATTGTTTCGTCCCGAAACGATCGAGAAAATACGGAAGGTAGTCTAGCGGAGCAGACTATTGCCGCACGGTGTCCCTTTTATGCTAAGAAGAAAGGCACCCCGTGAAACAAGGTCCCGCCGGGGTGCCAAGAAATTTGTACAATGAATTTCGCGTATTAAAATACAGAAATTGTTACAAATTGTATTTTGAGAAACACAAGTAAATATAAATCTTCTTGTAATTGAAAAATTGTAAAATCTTCTAATTAATTATCTGAATTTTTGAAGACGATGAGCCACGTGACTTGAATCATATGCTTTGAGATTTATTGAGAATTTGATTTGCCGAGAACTTGACTTGTTCGACACTTGAATTTCGGAGCTTGGATTTGAATTTCGAAATTTGGACTTGATCTTGATTTAATTCGAAGAAGACTTTGATCTTCTTGGATTTGCTTGATTTGAAAAAGATTTTGATCTTCGTATCCGTCGGACTTAAAGTTGAGATTATTTCTTCTCCTCCTCGAACTTTGGAATTTTCTTCAGCACTTAGTGATTTTTTTCAGCACTTTCACCTCCTTCTTTGTAATGGACATTTGGTCCTATTTATAGGGAAAATTTGTGACTAATTTTGGTAACCATTCAATCAATTCAATTAAATTGATTATAATTGAATAATTGTGGATTTTGAAGTAATGGGATGACCTTTTTAATTTTATGGGCCTTAATAAATTTTAATTCAGTAAATTTAATTGAGCTAGCTATTTAAATTGACTCAACCCATTATTTATTATTCTACAGTTGTATCGATCAAAGGTTTGGCTGCTTCATTGAAAACTTTGATACTTCGGTTCAATGATGATTTGGATAGTTCAGCAATTCAATTTTTTTATAAAATATTTTCCTTGCTAGAATTTGTCTCAATAATTTAAATTAGCTTAGTTTTGTGTGTGTGTGTGTGTGTGTGTGTGTTAAATGAGAGTATGAAAATTGTAACTTATGAAAATATGGTGTTTAAAGTGTAATTATACTTTCGTTCAATATGTGTTTTGTATTTTTTTTTTTTTTTTTGACTTATTTTGTTTTCGTTAGGAATTACTAATTGTAATGTGTAAAATTTTAACATTTGGAAACATAATATTTAATTTATAGTTATATGGATATATAAATTTTCTTTTACTTAAAAATCCATTTAAATCATGGGAGTTAGATAAGCTACTACGATAATTTATCAAAAATAAAATAAAACCCTTCTTCCCAACCGCAGCGCACCGCACCGCACCCAACCCCTAATCCCCTCTCCCAAACCAACCCAAATAAAAACATTAAATCACCTAGTAAATCAAATTTATGTTCTTTTTTGCTTTTTCATTCATATCTATTTGATGAATCCGGTTTCATTGTTGAAGAACCACTTGGCATGCAGAACAAATAGAGCTCGAAGGAGAGTGTTGCCAAATGGTCAGGTTTGGAGACCTCATTTGTTGCTTCTGTCCTTCGTTTCGAGAATTTTGACTGAAGCGAATACATTACTGAAGTTTCAAGATAGCTCACCTAGCAAGCCATTTATCTTTCTAGCAAGATCACATTCTTTACCTGTCCTTCTTTCATCATTTCTGCAGTCAAGACCCCAAGTGAAACCGCCACTAGAGCAATTCGGGGATGAGGATGATGCTTTAGATGAGTGCTCAGACTCATAAGATGATTCAGAATATGATAAAATGCTGTTTTTCTATTTGTTATTTTAGATTTATATATGATGCACCAACATTCAAGTTGTTCAATCGGTAACACAATGGCTTCAACGTGTAAATTGTTTGGCGCTCAATAGTCATGCAGTTGAATGATATGCCATAATTATTTATGATATTTATATAATTATTTGGTATTTTACATCTGTTTTTTTCCCTTACACTTTAAGCAAATCATAAGCTTAAATGTGCATATTTTTTAGCCCTCGACTTTTTACCCATATCATATGCGTATTATTATTCATTTTCACAATCCTTGGAATTTTTAATGTTTTTTGTTTATTCTTTCGGTTCCTTATTTCATTATTTTATCTTTTATTATTTTCGTGAAAAATGAATTTCTACATCTTTTTTTTATGTTCTTGTGAAATTCTATTATTTGTGCTACCTGAATTTTTATCAAATTATACGAATGTTTATCTTTAATGGAGTACAATGTATTTTTTCCTATAGGGGTTTTGTGAATACTAACACTTANTCTTTTTTTTATGTTCTTGAGATAGTCTATTATTTGTGCTACCTGAATTTTTATCAAATTTTACGAATGTTTATCTTAAATGGAGTACAATGTATTTTTTCCTATAGGGGTTTTGTGAATACTAACACCTACTTGAGCTATGCTTCAAAAGGTGAACGAGTAAGGAAATTACTATGTTAAAATGATAAATTATTGAAAACAGTGAAACAGTGATCAATGCTTTATATTTGTTGACTACTAATAAAAAACTGAACTTGCAATTTGTCTTTTGAGTTTTATAATAAATTGAAGTGTACATTTTTATTTTTATTTTTATTTTTTGTGGCATTTTCTTTCAACACTGTCATTTATAAACGAATTTCTCTAAAATTTACAAACATTTATTTTTAACACTAACACGTTTGCTTCACTAGTATTAAAGTAGAAATATGAGCTGCTACTCTTTGTGGGCTTTGTCACGACATTTGCACAAGCCATAGACCAACAATTTATGGACTTGTTTACTAAAGGTACAATGGGTCATGGAAAAAGTAGAAATAAACTAGAATAAATAATAAATTTTTACACGTCTATCCTATCAAGAATAACATTATCTATCACCAATAGTGTTAGAACGCTAGTTTATGTGGCTTCATTTTATATATGTCAATTAAATGAGTTGTGTAACTTTGTATTTAAATAAATATATCATTTAATATCATATAATTACTACATAAACGGGTGTTTAAATTCAATGGTGATGAATAACATTACTCATCCTATCAAATAACCGAGAACAAATTTTCAAGTGTAAATTACATAGTCAAATATCTTAAATTTAACACTTTCTTTATTAAACCATGCATCAAGACACATGTTTGTTGAGGATATTGAAAGGGATGTACTCCTATACCACAAGCCAAAATACCCAGAAAACTAACATTCAACTTGTCTGTTAAGGTCACATGACTATTAACAATTTTGTCCCAGCATCAAATTTTCCTTTTATCTTTAGTTTGTAAGTTGTTTTGCTTATATTTCAGCTTCTTGTCACATACTACTTGTTGTTTCATGGAGTTTAGCCCGGCAAAATTCTCAATAGTCATATATTCAAGCCACATACTCTATTCTTATATTCATAGAGGTTGAGAGGGTATTGTCAGTCGTACTGGGAGCCAAATCGATCGTGTCCAAGGCATTTTTACAATTTACATTAGAAGTTGAGGTGAGAATACATAAAAGACAAGCCGATCCGACACGAATCACCTTTAGGTGTTAGACTATCAAGCTCAACAATTTTTTCATTATTTTTTGGTTAAATTTTTGAAAAAGTGATAAAACAATTAAAAAAGACATATGGAACCGTCCTGAATAAGTCATTGATTTAAGGAGTCGAGTTCAACACGACATCCTTCTCCTGATGTATGGATTAATTGTAAAATCATCCTAAACTGTACTATACTTGTATCGTACCAAATAAAAGTAGGATCTCGCTCAACTTCGATGACCTTAAATACCTTAAAAGCGTTCGAGTGCGTGTCATGTCATTTCAAAATATAATTATGTTGGTTGTTGACAGTCATTTAAACTATTAGAGCTAATACAATTGAATAATGTTATTCAGTCCAAATGGGATTATAACATCAATTTTTGTTGTATTAGGTGATTGACTAAATAAATGAAAGGTGAAATCAAATGACACTTATCATTTAATATTATATTAATGTCAAATAAACTGAGATTATAAATTTAATAGGGCTAAATAACATTATTCAATATAATTTGCTTCTCCAAACTAAAGGAGTCATATTGCAATTTACAACTCTTCCTAAATCATACCATACTTGGATCAAAGACGAATTTGTTTGTTCCAAACATCAACGATTCAATCTAATCTATTCAACCCGATCCGACACGATCCGAAGTCATACATAACTCAAAGTGGGGGAGGTGTGGAATATTAGATTTAAAGTACTAGTGGGGTACAATGTGTCGAACCCCATGTGAGCACACTGCCCATAGAGGTTTTGGGAGTAGTAAGTTTGAAAGGGATGAGATGGCAGTCACTCAGTCAAAACTTTGGGAATCCAACAACTTCTTCCTCTAAGTTATTTACATTTGGCAACTATGCCACTGCCCTTTTTGTTGATGAGATGGCATGGGAGTTAGTTTGTGTGCTTATTTTGAGGAATATTTTTCAATTACTCTATTTTTCTTTTTCTTTTTTTTTTTTTT
>CAIGRB010134861.1:15821-35407 GCA_903798255.1 Fraxinus quadrangulata
AAAAAAAAAAAAAAAAAAAAAAAGGCCCTCCTCCTTACCCCACTCTGCCCCTCTATTTTGCCCTTCGTCTTGCCCTTTTTCTTTTCTTTTAAATGTACATTTCTATAGACTGCTTTGTGCAACAACAATGGAAGATTAAGAATCAAAATATTATATTTAAAATTTAGAAGCCAACTTGTTACGGTGGACAGAAAGCTTTCTTAAAGACCCTAAAACTACTAGAGATTCTTGGTATGAAACGAAAATATTCTTCAAGGAAATTTACAACACTTTACTCATTTACAACTTTGTTTGGAAACACTAAAATCTAAAACTTCAAAAACATGAATATAATCATCAAGAACCATTTCAAAATTCTTTGGTACTAATGCTGAGGAAAAGAATTGACCCCTTATAAATTAATTAAATAGCAAAATGAAAAGTGACTTCTGAAATGTGGTCAAAGATTGGCATAGAATTCCATTTTCCCAATTATTTATTTTTTAAAAGAAATCTTTTATTTTCTTTACAATTGAATTTGCACCAACTTCGAGGTGTTTTGAACACTTTCTGCAAAGAGAAAAACTATACTTACTTTGCTTTTATGGATTAGTTATGCACTTCTAGTGGGCTTCACGTATACTCTGACTCAAGTGAAAAGTTAATCTTTTTCAAAAATATAATATTTGTAACCCTAATTATTTTATGACCTTTTTAAGGTTCAAAGAAGGTTATACAACGTTCGATTTGACAAAATGATAATTAATTTTGAGAAAATCAAAATGATCATTCAAAAGGTATATATTATCATTCGCTTTTTTCGACTCCAAGAACATGGTCGAGATTGATTTTAAAAAAATGAGGTACAAGACATTATTTGGTGTGCATATGTATGCTCACAATGTTCGTAAAAGCTTCAACCCATGAACTGATGAACATTCAGCTTAATGTAACAACTTCACTGTACTTTTGGGAGGCTAAGTCAGAAAGCTCAACCGATAACAAGAAAAGATGGAAAATAAGTTAATTAAATTGGTAACAGAAAAGTGAAAATGTTGGGAAAAAATTTTCCAGCCCCATGCACGTCTTGTACAAAAAATTGGATTCGCCTTCTTTACTTATGAAACACTCCAAAAGCATTAAAAAAAGTTTTGAACCTCATGAATGATAAAATTTCTTGATTGACCAAAACGAAATTTAATTTTACTATTTGAAAAGATTTTTTCATCTTAATTATCTGTAAAGCTATAGCTATATGCAAAAATTGTATTCTTGTGGGGGCATTTTTCAATTTTTCAATATATCAGTATATTGATTATCAATAGTATAGGAGTTATTGTTGGGGAAAGTATGAATGACACGAATTGAAACAAAGAAAATGGAGAAGAAGATGAATGTGAATATCGAAACAAGACTTGATCACAAAAATAATATCGTTGTCCTCAAACGATATTTACCTCCTCCACAATGCTTTTAAGGATTAAAATTGAAAAACACCAAAAGCAAAGTGATTGTTCAAGTAGAACAAGTGAAAATTTAGGAATGGATTATGTGAAGTAACTAATTTTGACCAAAATTTTTGGGTGAATAATTGGATGAATTCATATATATTTAGAATGAAAACTAACATGTATTTATAGTTTTCAATATTTCTACACGAACTGATTTCAACACAAGAAGAAGGGGTGCAATACTTCACCATTAAACCACTAGAAAATTCGAAAAAATCGAATCCAACGATCGGATTTTACTACTATGGGACCGCATATGCTATAACTATGTGGTCGCATAGTTATAGCATTTGCAACCCCAGAATTCCCTGCAGTGGCCTATGTGACCGCATGCCAATATGACCTATGCGGCCACATAGGCGATTTTTATGATGTCGAGCCTGGTTATTCCTCCTCTTTTCAAATTCATCAATCCATAATCATTTTAATTCATCCATTCATGGTTTCTCACGATTTTGAACAACAATTCCAATAGTTATCTTCTAACACGAGTACAAGTTAACAACTACGAGCTTTTACATATCTGCATGTATTGAAAGTGTTAACTTTCGAATTCACCCAAATCCAGCTATCAACATATTCCAACTCCTCTCTCGTCCACTCGTATGTTTCTGTAGATTTGGACAGTCACGTTAAACTACACACAATCATTGCTCGCCGATGGGATTGCAATGATCACATGCACTCCGACAGTCATGTCATATTGTAAATATTAGTTGTGGGAGAGATACAATGAACAGAAATATGGTGCAAGATTTGACATTATTCTTACACACAATCATATGCTTAAAGGAAAAAGCACCTAGTATTTACATGTAGAAGAGGCCCATCTACATGCTTGACATGTGGTCTCATATTAACAACTCATTTGCAATGTTCAATTGTATCAATTCATAGCCATCATATGTGAGTGATTTTTATAAGCTGAAAGTGGGTATCATCACTACAGAGCTATCATATCATTCACTTTGTACCGTGTATTTTCTGAAACTTGGTTGAGGTAAGGCTTGTAACAGATGTCCATCATTTCAGATACCACCTTGAAAGTGGTGATGCAAAGTGGAGTTTCGACTTTGCATGGTCTTTTACTTAGCTTGCTGCTAATTGGCATAACTTGCAAGCTGAAGCATAATAATAGTCCTCAAGCTCGAGCCTATTATGTTAGACATTGGACTTTTAAGTTGGCTTCTCCAGGTCAAAGGAGGTAAGTCCTACTTGTGATATTAGCTTGGCTCTCTTGCCAAGGAATTAAAATCATCTTAGGAAGTGAGGAATAAATAGGATAATCATCTTGTGAGACGAGCCATCTCGTGAAATGGGAATTCGAACAATTATCCGGCAAAGTGAAGAATTAGGAATACAATCTTGAATACAGGGATGGCAAATGGCCAAGACGAGTGAGCTAGTTATGAGCTCGTGGCTCGTTTAGAATGAGCCGAGTTTATGCTCGGCTCATTACTCGAGGGTCGAGCTTTGGCTCTCGAGCTCTAATTTTTTTAATATATAAAACCCTCATCCTTTATTCGGATCAGAGAACGACTAATTAAATTTTCAACAAGCGGATTTAAAAATTATATACGAATAGTTTGTTACGTATACAATTTATTTTAAAAAAATTAAAAACAATATTATAAAATAACATGGTTAAATTGAATATCACTTACTTGACAATGTGCAATTTCGAAATATTTATCTTGTGGTCAGAAATGAGCATCTTGTCAATCATTCACGCACATTAATGCTTCCAAAATATCTTCTTCTAATCGGCTCCTGACCTGGACAAAATCTTCTTACCTGAACTAAAAGCAGACTCCGAAACTAATTGTTAACGAGAGGTATTGGTAGGTCTTTTGAAATCGTAGAAACCACTGGATATCATAGTTCGTACTTTCGTCAGAATTCAATTACTTTTTTCGAACTTTTTTTAATCATTTTATTATTAGGCATATTATGATTAAAATAATCAAGTAATTCACCAGACTATGCATTTGGACTTGCATTCGATGCATGATAACATACAGTAGATATACTACTACTAAAGAGAAACCTATTGCATCATATCTATAAGTATTAATGCTTTCAAATAAGTTCAATATTTTAGAGCCTTCTTCTTCTTCTTCAATATTAGTAGAAGGAGTAGGTGCGAGGGTACCAGACTAATATTTTCACATATTCATTCTGTATATAATTCATACATTTTATATAAAATTTGTTCTAAATTTCTATAAGTGATTAGTGTATTAAAAAGTTAAACCATTTGAAATCTAATCAATTACATATTTGGTACCTGATAAATTGTATTAGAGGTCCATAATGCTTGTTAAAGGAAATGACATAGGCAAGTCTTTTTAGTATTTTCTAACTTTAATTCCATAGAATATATAATTTCACTAAAATTTGGGTCATTTTTATATTTATGAAAAATCCTCGCAATTATATAAAGGCGTTCAAACACCATACAACTAGTGGAACAACACACTGCAGATAAAATATTTGTAGATTCATAAAAAATTATCAAAATTTTTTATATTTTAAAAGCTATAAGCCAATTAAATTCATTCAAAATAGTGTAATCATCGTTTCTAATACACCTATTATTCTAAAATTCAGCTATGAAATGTTCAAATCTTTTACATGATTTTAATAATAAATAAATAGAGTTCCATTTATGCCCTACATCACTAACAAATATTTTTGCATTTGTCACCACAAATTCGACACAAAATTTCTCAAATACTTATTTTCTACTAGGTAAATTGTGATGTATATTAGTGCATCCATAATTCTTTGAATTCTATTCTTAATATGTTTCAAACCATCCTATATAATTAAATTAAAAATATGACACACACAATGAATATGAAATAAATAATTATCGAAATTGGGCTGCAGTACTCTACACAATTTATCGATAACTGCCTTATTAACACTAACGTTGTCAAATGTAAAAGACTGAATTTTACTCTCGCAATAATATTCTCTAATATGCTCCTAATGACATTGAATTGGATGGTACCAATGCCTTTTTAACATGTCAATCGTTGTTGATGGTATTTACATACTACTTTAAACTCTGTGACTCCATCGACAGGACGGCCCATTGGAATTAATTTAAAATGATCCCTACATTTTGCCTGTTTTTTCCCTTTCGCTTCCCTCTTGCATTGAAAATATATAATTCATGTTTTTTCCCTTTCTGCTTTGGGAACATCAATGCCATCCAAATCAATTAAATTACTACTTCCATGAGAATCCAACTTTGTAATATTTTTGGGAATGGTTACTTCGTTGAGATCGACAAATTCATTCTGGAATTGATTTTGCGGTATCATGGGCGATTCGCCACCGATACGAAATAAGCCCTTAAATAATTAGTGTGAATCCATTTGTGAATTGTGATGAAATATATAGAATATGTATTGTAATTTGTATAGTATAGATTGTATAGTAAGTAATTAAGTAAGTAAATAAAGAGTATGGAAAGAAATCAAGAATTCAAAGAAAGTTTATGTATAAGATTGTAATTGTAAATTTGTAGTGTGATAATTGATATTGAATAATTGAAATTAAAGGTAGAAATGAATGTAGTGGGTTGTAGAAAGTGGAAGAGAGTGAAATTTGTTGTTGGAATATTTGGAAACGAGTTAGGATATTTATAGAGTAAAAAAAGAAGGAAAAAATTAAAATGGCCAAAATGGCCACTTTTGATAGTTCAGTGACCGTTGCAAAAGGTCATTGAACTTTAATAGTAACCAAAACAGTTACTTTTAAAAAAGTGATCGTTTTGATCACGATTTTCGACGAGCCAGCTTGTGAGGTGAGGCGCCCACGGGCCGTATTTTCTAGAGCAGAGCGATCGAGCCAACGACCAATTCGGCCCATTTTACATCCCTACTTGCATGGTAAGACATCTCACAGAGAAAGGAATTTCGATAATAATTTCACATGATGAAGAATGCTAGGTTTTAAAGATGTTGGCAATTTTTTGACAAAATTATTATTGAAAAAGAGTTTTTAAAAGTCGAAGTGTCAAGTGATAAGTTTTAAAAGTGAGTTAGAAGTCCTATGATTCGAGTATGGAACGAGCAGAAAAGAGTCGCCGCTACGCTTGAACGGTAGAAACAGAAACTGCATCGCTCTCATGTAGCCTAGACCTCGCTCGAGCGACACGTTGTCACTCGCCCGTCGCTTATCTCGAGAAAACCTAATTTGCATTTTTTAAGGTTTTTTATCCGACCCATATTACCCAAACCTCTACACTATATATATCAACACCTTCATTCGAAAAATGAGAATTGAATATTGAGAGAAACAAAAGATTACTTCCTACATAGTTCAACCTTCCCTTTGATTTCTTCATAGCATTGAAAAACATTAACTTCATATATACCAAATACTAAAACACATACTTCCATAACATTGTTAGAGTTTTGAAGAACAAGAAAAGTAATCGGAGTTCCGATTGTTGGAAAATGAGGAGTTCCCATTGATTCACAAAAGATAGATGAATTTAGAAGGTCAGGAGTTGGTGCAGGAGGACGCAACTTTGGAGGACTTTGGTGATTACAATAGTTAGTCGAGTTTGATAGTACTATAAATTGATTAGTTTATAGTGAATTTTTACTGACTTGATCTCGGATTTTTTACCCAGTTACATGTTTTCTCCATCAACAATTTTCAGCTGTTATTTATTTTTCAATAATTTATTAACTACTGTAATTCAACCAATAATAGTTGTGCATGTGAATATATCTGGATTAATTAATAAATTTGGCTTGTTGCATTTATTAATTGGTAAATTTAGATTTCGCACAAATACCTATTCACCCCCCTCTAGGTATTAGTTGGGTAGAACTTAGTTATTTGAAGTGGTATCAGAGCCTCATTTCGATTCATGATCCATATTTAATTTAGATGAGACAATCTCTTTTTGTGCCTCCATTTTTAATGAAAACAATTATGCATATTGGAATGTTAAAATGAGATCGTTTCTTAAATCTCTAGATGAGCGGATTTAGTTAGTGTACAAAATGGTTGGACCACCCATTCCTCTACTATTTCAGGTATAGTTACCCTCACGGATATTTCTATTTAGACTAAGGATGAACTAGCTAAGTACAACTGAAATCTTAAAGGGCTTCATGCCCTGTTTATGGTTGTATATGTTGAAGAATTTAGGAGAGTGTCGATGTGTAAAACCGCAAAAGAAGTTTGGGATTTTTTAGAGATCACATACGATGGAACCAAAACTGTTAAGAATTCTAAACTATAAATGTTAACCACTAAGTTTGAAGAAATTAGAATGGAGGACGATGAATTCTATGCGAAGTTGAGTGACATAGTGAACTCTAATTTTAACCTAAGTGAGAGAATTCCTGAGTTTAAGATTGTTGAAAAATCCCGAGATCATCACCTGAAAGATTTAGATATAAAGTTATGGCTATCGAGGAGAACGATGATCTAGATGTTGTTAAGATTGAAGAATTGATTGGATCTCTCCAAACTTATGAACTTAACATATTTTAACATATGAAGAACAAGTTTGATGTGATCCAAGATACCATTACAACGAGGACGAGCCCGGGGAATGATCCATTAATCGTTGAGGAAGGACCGATGACTCGTTCGAGAGCAAAATGGGTAAAGGAGGCGAAGTCATTTCTTGTTCAAGTTAAGGTTGATGATATGGCGATCGTGACAAAAAATGGAGCAAGTTCTATGTTTGGGTCGAGAGCCGAAACCATTTGCAAGAACTTGATTCAAGCAAAGACGAAAAATTCGTATTCCCTCACAAAAATTTCGCATATTAGTCCTGGCCCTTCGGTCCAGTAAGGTGTACCCATACCTTAAGAAAAGTTCACTTCAACATCCATTCGGGTCAGTAAGGCATGCCCACGCCTTAAGAAAAGTTCAATTCAGCATTGTGCAAAAATTTTCTTTTTCCGAATTTTCCTTATTTCACTAGATTTTAGGCTTGTCCTATAAATATTGGTTATTATTCATTGTAAGGGGACATTATTTTTTTTGAGATTAAATCTTGTGAGGCTTAAGCTTTCAACCCTTGCACTTCATTGGGCAATTTTGAACTTATCAAAAATCGATTTTTTGTGGTGTTCAAACTACCTGGCTAGATTCATAACGCGTGTGATCAAGAGTTCAACATATTGTTAGTGATTGTGTTAGTTGCTTGGTTCATAAATCTTTGGTCGAATCCAAAACCTAGATTAGTTGGTTTTCTTGGGTTGATTCTAATCTCTATGTGGGCTGCATAGCTACAATTACTACATGGTTCTCATCAGTTGGTATCAGAGCGATGCTCCAATAATCAAGGTTATATCTTTCCATATTTTTTTTAGTCATGTTTTCTTGTTTTCTTTATCTTCACGTTTTTTGAATCAGTCCTTAATTCTTGAGTCTTGATCCATAAAATTACAAAAAAAGAGTCAAATTCACGTTCTCGAGTTAAAATTTTTTTTATTGTTCATTCGTACGATTTCAAAAAAAATCCTTATTATTATCGGGAAATCTCCAGTAGTCCACTCTCATTCTTGAGTAAAAAAGTGTCAAAATTCAATTCAAGAACCACTTTCTTAAATTAAAATTAGTTTTCACTTCTACTTGTCCAATCCATTGTTTTCTGTTCGTCCCATAGATCTCTTGAAGTACACATCGTTCATAACCCGGTTTGAATTCTTCGAGAATAACATTTGGTTGAGTTCTATATTGACTTTGAAGCACTTGGGTGAAAGCATTGAGTGGAAAAAGGTAGAGTGGTTAGATTAATAAAGGGAAAAAGCCATATTGAGTGATACACGAGTGAAACACGTGAGGCATATAAAAATCTTAGAATTAGGATGTCTAATAGAGACGGTTCTACATCAAGCAGGAATCAAGATGAAGCTGGGATAGTGAATGATATGTATCAATGGTTTGAAAGGTTGTTTGGAGACATGAGGGATAGAATGGATAGGTAGGATGTAATACTTGCTTACTTACGTAGGGATCGTCTAGGGAAATTCCTAATGCAAGGAGGCAGGCGGAGGCAGGCGTAGGATGAATCTTGAGGATGAAATTGAAGAGGGAAGTGGAATGGATGAGGATGCATTAGCGGATGTTGACTTGGGAAGAATACGGGGTAGAGTAGATAGGTATGGAAGAAGGGGTCAGGATCATGATGGAGATTATGGAAACATGGGCAACATCAAAATAACTATTTTATCATTCAAGGGCAGAAGTGATCCAGAGGCGTATTTGGGGTGGGAAAAGAAAATTGAATTGATCTTCGATTGCCACAATTATTCGGACGAAAAGAAGGCAAAGATTGCAGTCCTTGAATTTACTGATTATGCTATTACTTGATGGGACCAAATAGTAACCTCAAGGAGAAGGAATAGAAAGCAGCCTATTAGTAATGGGAGGAATTGAAAAACATCATGAGGAAGAGGTTTGTGCCTATTCATTACTATATGGAGCTTCATCAAAGGTTGTAAGGCCTTTATCAAGGGTCATGAAGTGTAGAAGAATATCACAAGGAGATGGATGTTTCATGATGATTAGGGCGAATATTGAAGAAGATCGGGAGGCTACCATGGCTCGATTTATAAATTGTTTGAATAAGGAGATAGTGAATGTAGTGGACTTACAAAATTGTGTAGAGATGGAGAAACTACTGCACGTGGCTATGAAGGTGAAGAAACAATTGAAGAAGAAGGTGACAGCTAGGTATTCATCGGGTTCTTCAGGTTCCAATCCTTCATGGAAACTGAGGTGGGATAACAAAGGTGATGGAGTTGTTCAAAAAGGGAGAGCTGAATTTCCCAAGGGCAGAGCTGAATTTCAAAAAGGGAAAGAGGATAATGCTAACAAAGCTCCAATTAAGGCGGGAGCCCAACCAACAAGGAATCAAGACATCCAATGCTTTAGGTATTTGGGATCGGGACACATTGTGCCTCAATGTCCAAACAAAAGGACAATGGTTGTGCGCAATGGAGAGGTGGTGAGCGAAAGTGAAAGTGATTATGAAGACATCCCGAAATTGGAAGAAGTTAGTGATGAAGCAAAGACGGAGTATGTCGTGGGTGAGTTATTAGTCACGAGGCAAGCTATTAGTGCTCAAATCAAGACGGATAACCTGGAGCAGCAACGGGAGAACATAATCCACACAAGATGTCACGTCAATAATACGGTATGTAGTATTATTATTTATGGAGATAGTTGCACTAATGTAGCTAACACCACACTTGTAGAGAAGTTAGGACTTGCATTGTTAAAACATCCTAAACCATATAGACTGCAGTGGTTGAATGATACTGGTGATATTAAGGCGAATCGGAGGGTCTTGATTAGTTTTTCTATTGGGAGTTACCAAGATGATATTATGTGTGACGTAGTTCCTATGCATGTTGGGCATATATTGTTGGGAAGGCCATGACAATACAATAGGAAGATGATACATGATGGATATAAGAATATGAATAGCTTTAAAAAGGTTGGGACATCAATTACTCTCACACCATTGACACCAAAATAAGTGTTCGATGATCAAATTAAGTTAAAGAGTGAGTAGGAGAGGAGGGTGAAAGAGGAGCGTAAGACAGAAAATTGTGAGGTGGCTAATGGAGAGAAAAAAAGAGTAGAGCCACATGAGAGAAAAAACAATGAGAAAGAGCCACATGTTGGGCATATATTGTTGGGAAGGCCACGACAATATAATAGGAATGTGATACATGATGGATATAAAAATAGGAATAGCTTTAAATGGGACATCAATTACTCTCACACCATTGACACCAAAACAAGTGTTCGATGATTAAATTAAGTTAAAGAGTGGGGAGAAGAGGAGAGTGAAAGAGAAGGAGCGTAAGAGAGAAAATTATGAGGTGGCTAATGGAGAGGAAAAAAGAGTAGAGCCACAAGAGAGAAAAAATAATAGTTTGAGAGAAAAGAAAAAGGAGAGCGGAGGAAAGAATGAGAGAAAAGAAAACGAGATGAGAGGAAAAACGAGAGAAATTTTTTTTGCAAATAAGAGTAAGTTGAAAAGAGCGATAGTTGATATGTAACCAATGATTCTTTTGGTATATAAAGAATCACCCTTCAATGGTGAGGATCCTAATATCTCCCTCCCTAGTTTGGCTACTTATTTATTGCAGGAATTTCAAGATGTATTTTTGGAGGACGTGCCTAGTGGGTTACCACCCATCGATGCATCGATTATCAAATTGATTTTATACCTGGAGCTTTTATTCCAAACTGGCCAGCATATCATAATAACCCCGAAGAGACTTCGGAGCTACAAAAGTAGGTAGAAGAATTGTTATGCAAAGGGTATGTGCGGAAAAGCATGAGTCCATATGTCATGCCGATATTACTTGTACCAAAGAAAGGTGGAACCTGGAGGATATGTGTGGATTGCAGATCTATCAACAACATTACGGTAAATTATTGACATCTTATCCCTATGTTAGATGACATGTTAGATGAATTACACGGTGCATGCATATTTTCTAAAATTGATCTTAAAAGTGGTTACCATCAAATTAGGATGCGAGAAGGAGATGAGTGGAAAATTGCATTTAAAACCACATATGGGTTATATGAATGGTTGGTTATGCGTTTAGGCTTACTAATGCACCTAGTACTTTTATGCGTTTAATGAATCATATTTTGCGTGCTTTCATAGGTAAATTAGTAATAGTATACTTCGATGATATCTTGATTTATAGTAAGGACTTAAATGAGCATGTATAACATTTAAAATGTGTGCTCGTGGCTTTAAGAAAAGAACAACTTTATGCTAATTTTAAAAAGTGTACATTTTGCATGAAAAATGTTGTCTTTCTTGGATACGCAGTTAGTGCTAAAGGAATAGAAGTGGATGAGGATAAAATCAAAGTTATTAAGGAATGGCCTACACCTAGAAACATAACTGAGGTTAGGAGTTTCCATAGTTTGGCTAGTTTTTATAGGAGATTTGTTAAGGACTTTAGCACACTTGCCACACCGTTCACAGAAGTTGTTAAAAAGAATGTATGATTTAAATGGGGCGTAGAAAAAGAGCGTGCATTTAAGGCTATTAAGGATGGGTTGTGTAAAGCACCTGTTTTAGCATTACCTAAATTTGATAAAGCTTTTGAAATTGAATGTGATGCGTCGAGAATAGGTATTGGTGCTATTTTAATGCAGGATGGAATGCATATTGCACACTTCAGTGAGAAACTAAGCGGGGCAGCACTCAACTATCCTACATATGACAAGGAGTTGTATGTGCTTGTTCGAGCTTTGGAGACTCGACAACATTATCTATGGCCGAAAGAGTTCATGATCTACACTGACCATGAATCCTTGAAGCATTTGATGGGCCAAGGGAAGCTAAACAAGAGACATGCACGCTTGATGGAATTCATTGAGACATTTCCATATGTTATCTGATACAAACAAGGTAAAGAGAATGTAGTAGCAGATGCATTGTCACGAAGGTATGTGCTTCTTACTTCTCTGAGTGCGAAATTGCTTGGATTTGAATATGTGAAGGATATGTATGTGAATGATGTTGATTTTTCTGATATATATATGAGTCATGTAGTAAGGAGGCTGTTGATAAGTTCTTTAGGCATGATGATTATTTATTTCGGGAAAATAGATTGTATGTTTCTAGGTGTTCAATGAGGGAGTTGTTGGTGAGAGAGTCACATAGCAGATGTTTGATGGGTCATTTTAGGGTCAAGAATACTTTAACGATATTGGGAGAACATTTTTATTGGTCTAAGATGAAAAGTGATGTAGAAAGGATATGTAGTCAATGCATAACATGTAAACAAGCTAAATCTAAAGTTTTACCACAAGGACTATATACACCCTTACTTGTGCCTAGTAAACCTTGGGTTGATATCCCCATGTATTTTGTTTTGGATTTACCTAGGACTAAGAGAAGACGTGATTCAATATTTGTAGTGGTAGATAGATTTAGTAAAATGACACACTTCATTTCTTGCCATAAGACTGATGATGCTACAAACATTGTAAATTTGTTCTTTAAGAAAATAATACATTTGCATGGGATTCCTAAGAGCATTGTGTCAGATCGGGACGTCAAATTCCTTAGTCATTTCTGGAGAGTTTTGTGGAATAAGTTAGGAACTAAGCTATTATTTTCTACAACTTGTCACCCACAAACTGATGGCCAGACCGAAGTAGTTAATAGGACTATGATACAATTCCTACGTACTGTGATTAATATGAATTTTAAGAGTTGAGAAGATTGTTTACCTTTCATTGAATTTGCATATAATAGTGTCATATATTTTACTAATTCATGTTCTCCATTTGAAATTGTTTATGGTTTTAACCCACTAACACTATTGGATTTAATTCATTTGCATGTTAATGAACGTGGTAGTTTAGATAGGAAAAAGAAGGCAGAAATGGCCAAGGCATTACATGAGAAGATAAGGTTCCAAATTGAGCAGAAGAATAAACACTAAGCTTCACAAGCGAACAAAGGGCGGAAGAGTGTTACATTTGAACCTGGTGATTGGGTTTGGTTGCATTTGAGAAAGAACATTTCCCAAAACAACGAAAGTCAAAGTTGTAGCCTTGGTCCTTTTCAAGTCATTGAACGAATCAATGATAATGCTTATAAGCTGGATCTTCTTGGTGAGTATAATGTTTCAACTATTTTTAATGAATCCGATCTCTCTCTGTTTGATGCAGGTTTAGATTTGAGGATGAATCTTTTTGAAGAGGAGGGGATGATGTGATCCAAGATTCTATTACAACGAAGACGGGCCCGAGGAATGATCCATTAATCGTTTAGGAAGGACCGATGACTCGTTCGAGGGCGGCAAGTTCCATGTTTGGGTCGAGAGCCGAAACCATTTGGAAGAACTTGATTCAAGCAAAGGAAGACGGAAAATTCACATTCCCTCACAAAAATTCCACATATTAGTCTTTGGCCATTCGGGTCAGTAAGGCGTGCCTACACCTTAAAAAAAGTTCGCTTCAGCATTGTGCATAAATTTTCTTTTTCTGAATTTTCCTTATTTCACTAGGATTCTAATTTATTGCAATCTTTTGTTATTTTAGTAAGTTAATTCCGGTACAGTTAGGATTTTAAGCTTGTCCTATAAATACTTGGTTATTATTTATTGTAATTGGACATTATTTTTTTGAGATTAAATCTTGTGAAGCTTAAGCATTCAACCCTTGTTCTTCATTGAGCAATCTTGAACATATCAAGAATCGATTTCTTATAGCGTCCAAACTACTGGGCTAGATTCATTACGTGTGTGATCAAGAGTTCAACATATTGTCGGCGATTGTGTTGGTTACTTAGTTCATAAATCTTGGGTTGAATCCAAAACGTAGATTAGTTGGCTTTCTTGGGTTGGTTCTAATCTCATTGTGGGTTGCATAGCTACAATTTTTACGTGGTTCTCATCAAAGTATATAACATTGAACACTGTTAGGAAAGAAAAGGATGATTTATCTTATTTGGAATCACTTAATGATAAGGAAATAGCTTACTTTGTTAAGAATTTTCAAAAAAATATTTAGAAATAAGAAGAAGACTAAAGAGAGACATATAGGTGATTCCAGTGAGTCTAGAAATAGATCAAAATATGTGAAATGTCATAAGTGTCAAGGTTTTGGCCATTATAGAAGTAAGTGATCTAATGGTAAGAGAAATCGGTGTATTAAGTTATGAATGCAACTCTCACTGATGACGAGTCTAGCTCCGATAATCAAAGTAAGATGTCTACACATGAGGAGAGTGGGAAGTTTATGGCCTTCACTGCTAAGATTAAAAGTGAATCTGATAAGGATAGTAAGAAGGATGATGAAGTAGATAGTGGTGAGCAAATTAAGGAAGATTCTGAAGATGAGGATGAGGTTCGTAAGTGGTTCTCAGAAACTTCATTCCTACTTGAGTGGTTCTCAAAAACTTGATAATCTGTTAGGGATGAACAAGCCACCTGAAAATACGCAAGGTTTAGGATATGTTCAAACTTATAACAATACTGCTAGTGCATCAAAGACCATATTTGTCCCAACCACCAACAAACTTATGAATGTTGCTAATCATGAACCTAAGGACAAGAATGTCTTAGGATCGAGGCCTACTAGACAACGTATGACTAATCGACCTATAAATCAATATCAACTATTACGTAGTTTTGAACTTAGGTTTATTCTCACTTGTCACAATTGTGGTGCACTGGGACACACAAGGCTGTGTTATAAATTCCTGAATAGAAATATAAATCAAAATTTCACTAGATTTAGAAATCAGAATTTTGATAGTCGAATTGATTTCCTCATTAATCAGTGAGTCATTTAACTAATTAAATGATACAGTTGACTTGAAATAAATTTTCCATTAGACATGTTTGGGTAAAAAAGAGTGATTTGGGAAGTTTTGAAATTGATCATAGGGCTCTTAAATGTAAGAGTGTTTATATACCTAATTGATTATGTACTTTTGATGCATGCTTATACTTTTTAATTGATTCATTCATTATTGTATGCATATCATTTTTTTTGTTTGATTTTAAGTTTTAGATTGTTTGATTTTTTTTTAAATAATAAAAAAATTGAAAAAAAAAGGTGAAAATTCTTTACTACAGTATAATATACTTGAACATGTATGTTGTGACCAAATATAAGTTTAATTGATGTATTATAGCACATTTTTTATTACTTTTTTTAGGTTTATGTGAAGTAATTAATATAGGTTCTTTCATATACCATCTGCACATAACACACTATGATCTTGTGAGTAAGTCTTAACCGCGTGTATGATTTGGGATAGCCGTCATTTGTTGGCAAAGCGACCTTGAACATGGAATGACCTTAATTTAGTAAATCTAAACTCGAGTATATTCCCTTAAATAAAATAAAAATGTTTCATCTTATACTCTTGTTCGAAACCTATTTGACTCGTGTAATTAAACTCGAGGTGTTTCTCATAACCTGATATCCTATGATAAACTGATTTGGAGTCATCGGTCCAAAACTCATTATAAGGGTCATCTTAGTTGCTTAATGTAGGAGTTTGCACATAAGATATGAAAAATTGAAGAGAAAAATAATGATCTTAAAAAGAAAAATATAAATTATGTGAAAATGTATATATGCTCAAATTCTGGTGGAGAAAAGAATAATATACATGAAAAATGAGTTTTACATGAAAATGAGCTTTATTTATAGGCCTTAATATACATTACTGGTTTGACTTTTATTGGTAGAGGAATACATTTATTTAATAGTGATGTTTAACATGTCATTTTTCACAAATTTAAGACTTGAAGTCTTGTTCACAAGAAAATAGTGGCACTTAACACATATAAGTCACTTACACACTATACTTCATTTAAACTTGAATTAAGTATGTGAGAAAGTTTACTAATCATTGATTATGTTTGTGCATGCTATCAACTGCATTTTTGAGTTATTATTCGTCACTTGTAACAAAATAAGGGAGATATGATGAATTGCATTTTAAGTTTTAGTTTATTTTATAGTAAGGGTATTGTTTAAATGGGAGATGATATTTTTAAATGTTTAGTTAGATTAAATTTTGATATTTAGTGATATCAAATGTTTGGTTTTGGTGTATTGGCTTACATTGATATTTTATCTTAATTTAGCTCTTATGTTGTTGAATTTTTTAATAACTGTCTCAAATGCTTTTATTCGTGTTACTATTTCACATGCTTTTACACATGATAATTGAGTTTTTTTGTTTTCAGGAAACAATTGGACAAAGGAAAAGCAAGATTCATCCGAGTCTAATTTTGGTAGATTAGATTGAATCTAATTGATTTTTAATACATGTTTTGTCACAGAATGTTAAAGGGATTTTTTTTTTTTTTTAGGTTTTAAAGATGTTGACAATCTTTCAACAAATCTATTGTTAAAAAAGAGTTTTTAAAAGTCAAAGTGCTGAGTGGCAAGTTGTATAGGTAAGTAGAAATCCTAGGGTTCAAGTATGGAGCGAGGAGAAATAATCGTCACAATTTCGTTAGCCCATCGCCCAGCTAACGTTTGAGCGGTAAAAATAGAAACTGTGTCACCCGCCTGTTGCTGAGCTATCGCTCGAGGAACAGTGTATTTCGAGAAAAATTAATTCACGTTTTTCAATGTTTTTATCCGGCTCATACTATCCAAAACCTCTACACTACATATATCCACGCCTCCATTCGAAAAATGAGTGTTGAACATTGAGAGAAACAAGATATTACTTTCTATACAGTTCAACCTTTTTTTTGTTTTCTTCGTAGCATTGAAAAATATCAACTTCACATATACCAAACACCAAAACACATACTTTCATAACATTTGTCAGAGTCATGAAGATCAAGAAAGGTGACCAGAGTTCCGGTTGTTAGAGAACGAGGAGTTCTCATTGATTTACGGGGGATATACGAATTCAAAAGGTTGTGAGTTGGTGCAAGAGCGCGCAATCCAGGAGAACTTTGGTGATTACAGTTAGGAAGTCAGAAAGTACTAGAGTTAGTCAAGTCTGACAGTACTATAAGTTAATTTGTTTATAGTGGATTTTTACTGGCTTGGGCCCAGAGATTTTACCAGCTATAGATTTTCTCCGTTAACAATTTTCAAGTGTTATTTATTTTTCAGTAATTTATTAACTGCGGTAATTCAATCTAGGATAGTTGTGCATATGAACATCTGGATTAATTAATATCTGTGACTTCTTGTATTTATTAATTGATAAATTTAAATTAAGCACAAACACCTATTCACCCCCCACTAAGTGTTAGTTGGGTCGAACTTCGTTATTTCAAGGCATATTGTAAAATAAGAAATTAGGATAATCATATCGTTTGATAAGACATCTTACAAAGCAAAAAGAATTAAAAAAGTCATCTCACATGACAAGCCATCTTGCAAAGTAAGGAATTAGAAAAATCGTCTCGCACGATGAGACGTCTCACAAAGTGAGAAATAAGTAATTGTATCGAGAGGTGAGGCATCTTGCGAAGCGAGGAATTAGGAATATCATCTCATGAGGTAAGGCATCTCGTGAGGCGAGGTATTTCGGAAAGCAAGAAATTAGGATAATCATCATGCATTGTAAGGAATCTTGCGAAGCGATGAATAAGCATAATCATCTTGCACGACAAGGATACTCACATAGCGAAGTATAAGTAACCATCTCACGGAGTGAGGCATCTTGCAAAGCGAGGAATTGATTATATGAAATCACAAAGGTGATGCCTCATCAAAATATTTATCTACTAAGTTAAGACATGCGAATTGTCTTTGAAATACGAGTTGATCCAAATTTCAACAAAACTCAATTGTCGATATATCCCTGCTTCTCTTCCGTCCATGTGTATGTTTCCATCACACTTGGACAGTCACGTTAGACTGCACTCAACCTAGCTCATTGAAAAAGATGCGATGGTCGTAATGCACATTCTGAGGCTCAAGTTGACGAAGAATATTGGGTGTGAAAGAGATACGTTGAATGGATATAGGGTTCCGAGTTTGAGATTATGCTTACATGCAAACTCAAATTTAGATGAGAGACCAAGTATTTATAGTGGAAGAGGTCTATTTGGATGCTTAGCACATGACCTTATCCTAATAACTGACTTGTCATGTTCAATTTTATTAATCCATAGCCATGATAGGCATGTGGTTTTCAATAGCCTGGATATATAGACTAAAAAGTTGTGATTTGATTGGGTGATATCGTTGTAGATCTGTAACATCAATCACTTTGTTCAGTATACTTTCTTCAATTTGGTCGAGGCGAGGCTTGCATTAGATGACCATAGCCTCTGGTATATACTGTAGCAAAGAGGGGTGCATCCTATGACCTAATCGTCTAGGAAGAGGCAAGTGAAAGAGGTGATGCGAAGTGGAGTGTCAATCTTGCATGACATTTTGCTTAATTATCTGCCACATGGCCTGCCTCGTAGGTAGAGGCATAACAGAAAGCAACAAGACGCTCTTATCACTTCTAAGAGCTAAACTATTTCACTTATTTATACAATTATGGCAATATTAACAATATTCTTTATGTGCTCTAATATCATATTAAATACTTAAACTAAAAACTTAAACAAGTATAGTATAAATTTAATAATTTAAAAAAAAAAATTTGCGACTCTTATAGCTTACAAGATTGGCTGATAGAAATTGATTATCAAGTGAGAATCTGGGATAGAAAATTGAACATTATAACAAAACCAACACAGATCTCTAAGTTGTATAACTAATTAGCCACAATTGTTCACATGATTTCTCTTAATTTTTAAAATAATTGGAGTGTCACGTCTTTAGTCTTGAATCTAGGTCATTATTTTTCCCTTTTAAATCACAACAACCATAATTATTTATTTACTCGAGGTCAGCAAACAGAAAGATTCAGGAAGTTATTGCTAAATTATTTCAAATAAATCGTAATAGATCGAGAAAAACTATTTGAATAAAAGGTTTTTTTTTTCCTTAAAATACTTTAATGAAATTTATGTACGGACGTCATTTAAGAAGAAGGAAAAAAATATATATATGACCTAGACTTGACACTCGCATAGATTTGACATTTGACATAGATTTAACCAACATGCCCATTTAACGAAGGGGGAAAAGAAAAAATTGGTCAAGGAAGATTAGGCACCCAGTTTTAGTTGAGATCAATGACCAGTTTTCCAACTACTTTCTTCTACTATTTCGACCATTTTTGTAAAGCATGGTGAAATATCTTGTTCTCATGTAGCCTCGATTTACTTTTGATTATTCAAAGAATCGTGAAAGGGATGGGGAATATGATCCTCCACAAAATTCTTACCTTTTTTATATTGTTTAAATAATATTTTAGAAAATAAAATGAAATGAAGATTTTCGACATTGTCACGTCTTCTGAAAATCCTCAATTGGATAGGGATGGTAAAGGTCATGTGACCCGTTGTATAACCTTAACTAGTTGCATTGGCTTATCTTTAAAATAAAATCAACGAAAAATGTCGATATTGATAGATCAGATAACTTTCGTGCATGTTGTATTTGATCATGACCAGTAGATGGTCATTTACATGAAGTCATATTGGTGGTGGCCTCATGATACAT